>VZTF01007531.1:1187709-1355923 GCA_013397755.1 Cnemophilus loriae
TTGACTGTTACAGCTGAGATTTCCTTCTTTTGCAGGGCAAAGTGTGCCTTCAGCATGGTATTCTTTGTACACAAGCCATTACGGCATCTTTTTATCTGGATTTGCTTGCAGATTTCTCACTATCATTTGACCTGACACTGGTCAAGCATTATGACTTACGTGGCCTTCTAGGAGTGGCACGTAAGCTGATATTTGCACCAGACTCAGGAGTGTGAGCAATTTGAATAAGGCTGAATGACTGTGCACAGGCAATCACAGGAGTGTTACTGGACATGTGACTGAAGCCTGGATCAGCTCATTGCATTAGTCGTTTGTCAAGCAAGTAAATCTTCTCCCACACTTCTGGCTTTGTTTCCACATGGGGATTTCTGAGGAGGGTTAGGCCATCCTTGTGTCCTCTGAGGGGAAGATGGAGTTTTTTTAGTTTTCTGCGTTTTCCGCAGCAGTTATGTTCTTCTCCCTTCCTGGATGCTCAGCTGTGCCAAAAACCTGCTATCCTGACAGGATTTGTAGCTGTTCTTTCTTGGCAAGAGTGTTGGGCAGGGTTGTATCAGAGCACTTTTGGCCAAAAAGGAAGCTGGAACGCTTGTCAGTCACAAATCAATGCGTAGAGTGGCTCACTGAGTTTATGACACTTGGAATTAATTTGCATTTATCCAAAATATTACCAAAACTGCTGTATCTCTGAAATAATTTTTACATTCAGGCTTGAGGCAGTGCTGTGTCTGTGTTTTGCTTTTTTAGTGTATCTTAATATATCTGCCTCTGGTGCTGTCCCTTATCCCATGGTGATTCTAATAACTGGTAAAGGGCACTGTTTCAGAGGAAGTGGGGAAAGAAAGGCACTTACGTCTTTGATTGTAAGAACTTTTGTAGTAGCCATTTTTGCTCCAACATCTGCCAGGTTGAGCTAAATCAGGGGCGGTGATTAGCAGACATGAGCTGAGAAGGAAGAAAGTGCTTTAACTGGTATTCTTCAAAGGCATTGATCTTTGCAGAAGGGGTCATCTTGCATTCCTGTCAGATGGCCTGGTTTTCTACTGTCAGACAGTCTGACTGTACTCTTCATAAGTGCCCATTTACTGTCTTTCAACCCTTCTTTTTCTTAACTTACTCCACGTCATCTTGGACTTTAGGACAATGGTAGAACTTTTTATTTGGAAGGATATAATCCCCATTAAATATTGACACTGACTTTGACCTCACTCACCTGATCTCGCAATTTGTTTACCTAGCTTCATTTTAAATGCTATTGTTCTTAATGCTTATTGTTCTTTCGTGGCAGGTAAGAATCAAACCATCAGTTTGGATCTTCCTTTTTTTTTCTTGTTGTCTGTAAATGCTTTGCTCAAAAGGCTATTGCTGTATAAGTCTGAATATTTTTAAGATGCACATCCAAGTATGTGTTTCTAAGATTAAATGCTTGTTTTGTTTCTGTGGGTGTTTTGGGCTGTCCCTAGCTCCGTCAAGCAGACGTGGTGGTGTTCGGCAGTACGAAACCTGATGATGTACCTGTGAGCTGGATAAAGCCTGGGGCCACCGTTATCAGTTGTGCTCGTGATCTGCTCTCAGGTATGAGGTGATAAAAGGTAACAGTCCCTGCAAGTGATGTACAGCGAACCTTTGAGATGTGTGTGGCGTCTTGGTGACAGTGCAGTGTGGTTAAAAGCTGCATCTCTGCGGGAGGGCCTTTAAAGGTGTGTGTACAGGGCGTGTGTACACCTTTCTCTGATGTATAAATAGGGAAAAGATGTCAGGTGAGAGAAGAAAGGTTGGAACAGATTCTTCATACCAGGATGGTTAAATAAGCGATGACCGAATGGATTCAGAGAATTCAGAGGGAAAATTTTTAGGTCATCAGATGAGCTGTTATGTAGTGCTGTTTCGTACAGCGTCTTATCCTATGACTTCTGTGGACTCACCTGGAATATGGGAAAAGGAGAAGAAGGGAAGAAATATCAACTGCAAAGTGCTGTGAAACTATCTGCAGAGAGTGGTGCAGGAGGGAGTATAGAAATCATGTGTAGCTGAGAAGATGCAGAATGTCTCCTGCAGTAATTATTCCTACAAAAAAGAGTTTGGATTCATCTCCTTCCTTTTCCTCTGACTTGTTGTGGAGAGTGTATGTGTTCATTAATTTCTCAGTCGAAAAATACTACAGAATTCTCTTGGGAATAAAATTAAGAAATCTTCCCAGAAGTTACTCTGCTGCTAGAATAACATGTAGTATTAATAATATGTAATTTTACATCTCCTGTAAAATTTCTTTAAAATCTCTGAAGATCTCTAGATACTTTCTAGATTTTTGGTGTGTATATGAATTTGACTGTTCAGCATCCCAGTGAGATTATGCTGCAAATGAATAGGAAAATGAGGAGGTACATGGATAGCATGACTGGTTAATCTGGGTTTTTTAAAATCTTATCACAAGTGTGCTAGATCGACATCTATTGATACAAAACTATGGAAATGGGCATAAAGCTGAGAAAACATAATTGCATGGGTTTTAAACTAGGGATATTCCCTAAGGGCAAATTAAGCAGACACTCTATGCAGAGCTAATGCAAGATCAGGCTCATAATAAAGCAGCTGCTGTTCCCATGCAAAGCATGGCCTTAGCAAGAGATTTCTTTCCTTGTCTTTCGTGACACCCTCTTGACTTGAACAGACACGGCAGGTGTGGGAGATCTGGGTTGTTATTCACTCAGTTGTCTGAAGGCATTTGAACATGTTTCACCTCCCAAAGTAGATCTCTACTGAGGATCTCAAGGGTGGATACCAGGCCTTATCCCTTCCTGATGCTGCACAAGTTGTCCAAAAATAATACATGTTTTCTTTTTCCTGGGCTAGTAACTAAGAGACTCCTTGCATCTCTAATGCCCATTTATTTCCCATAGGGATTTTTGGATGTCACTGTTAAGTGTCTGTCGGGCAGGGCTTGGCACACAGGTCCCTTCAGCAGGTACACAGCCTACAGATATGACACAGTCTTACATGAAGGAGGAATGGGGGAGGAAGGGAAAAGAGCAGAGAAGAGCAGTGGTGGTACGTCAGTCGTACCTATAAATAAATAAATGAAAAGGAATCTCCCCTCCTCGTTTTAATCTTGCAAGTAGAAACCTCTTATGTGACAGACTTGGGGTGGAGGTGCAGGACTGTTCTGACAGGGTGGGATAAGCCAGTCCTTGCAGCCTGAGTGGGCACCAGGAGTGAGTGGACTCTTTCAGCACTGGTGCAAGTCTCACTTTCAGACACCTAATTCTCCCCATTAGAAAAGGAGTCTGAGCCTTCACAGACCTAAAAGTTACGCAGTATAACTGCATGCTACATCTTCAGACTTAAATATCTTCATGCCTTAGTTACTCTAAAGAACTATAGATAATATTAGTATTTCCCTTCTCTGAAAGAGTGCTGTTAGAAAAACTGCATTACATACCACAGTAACATTCATTCCTAAGGCAGGAAATGTAAGATTTGGCATAAGCATATACATTTCTTCGCATTTCTCAAGTTGTAGCAGTGCGCTCTGTTGAGTACTGCATTTTTTTGGAAAGGCAGCACGAGATTTTTACCAAGATAATTTAAATAGAACATATCTACCAAATGTCTGTCTTAATGATTGTGCTTTTGAGGTTGTCAGAACTTTGGAGAAACTCTGAAATTACAGCAGAAATGCATTTTACCAGCTGTAAAAATATTGGTCTCAAGGCTTACTAGAGAGGTACATGAAACACAGGTGTCTGACAGGAAGAATGCACTTAGTTTAGTTGCAAGATGTTTGTGGAAAGCCCATTGTGGAGTAGTTGTGACCTTGGAGAAACAACTGAATCTTATAACTGACTCTTGACTTCAATGGAATCTGGCTGAGGTGCTTGGAAATTGTTCTGGATTTTTTCTTGCTTTAGAAATGTCCGACTTAACATCTGTGGGGTCACAGGAGCTAAATGAAGCCTGAAAGCAATAATGGTCATGAAGTAACTTTTGTTCTTGCTGGATGGTGGCTAGATTTCCAACTTGTGTGGGTGTACATGTCATCTAACGCACTCGCATGTTTTAAAAGCACTCAAAAATTGCAAGGACGTAGCTGAATTGGGGAAATGAAATGTAAGTCAGGAGAGTAGAGATAAAAGTGCTCACTCCAAAGTGACAAAATTCTTTTTCAAGTATTTTTTTTAATCTGCTCAAAGATTTTAAAATTATCACAATTTTAAAACATTCTGCAATTTTCTAGCAGTGCAACATCTGCTTCTGTTGCACTGACAATCTTGGAATCAGGTGAGTGCTGGTAGTGTCTTGCAGGAATATGCTTTATATGTAAATGTATGGAAATGAAAATAACTTTCTGAACAAAACTTAAGGATGCCAGAATTATTTGGGATTTGATGTCCAACTGCTTTGGGGTCACTTGAAAGCTGAAGCCCGTATGGTTTAAGTATGTTAGTGGGAAATTCAACTATTTCCTCATCTATTCTAAGCTGCCAGGTAGCAGACAGGTAGCACCTGACAGCAGCTCTCACTCAACTGCACAATAGGGTATTAGTCAGAGGAGGGAGCACAATGTCTGAAGTTCAGCTGATCTGACCATAGTCCAAAGCAGAGAGTGCTATTCCAGCTTCCATCTGGAAAATTTATCCTAAGAGAGCTGTTGCAGTTCTGTGATTGTCTTGCTAACTCCATGCGTGCATGACTTTCACCTCTAGTTTCACCTTCACCCCTGTAAAAGCCTGGTTAGTCATTTGTGGGGTGACTGTGTAGCAGAGGCAGTCTGAGAGAAATAGTTTATTGAAGGGAATTGTCTAATTCTAATATGTATTTACACACATGCTACCTCTGCCCTGATAAAAAAAGTCATATTAAGCCAAATAACATAAAAAGTCAAAATGTTTCTGTAAAGCACAGCTGTCTGAAAGGGGGTTTTAAACTTCATTCTTCCTACTTCATTTGTCTGCTTGGCAGCTCTCCCAGCCTGGTCTCAAAGCAACAAGAGTCAGCTTACGACTCTAATAGAGTATTCCAGTAAAACTCCTCTGTCTAAATCTAAAGCTGAAGAAATTGTTGGGTGTTTGTTTGTTTGTTTGTTTGTTTGTTTGTTTTAATTGCAAGTGTTAATGCAAGTAGAAAGACTTTTCAGACACTTTCTTAATTAGAGTTTAATATGAGGACTGTTGCCTTCAGCTTGGTTAGCTTTGTCACTGATGTGTAGATGCCTGCTGGCAAGAAAGTTTGAGAGAGGGTCAGGAAACACGGAATGAGGCTGAGGGTGTCTGCAGAGAGGGTCTCTTGCTCTCTCAGTGTTGGGTGTGGGAGACTGGGCTGTAGCTGGATGAGGATGCTGGCTCCACTGAATGGCTGTGCCTGCCACACTGCCTCCAGTCTGAGTGTTCTGTGCCCTGCTGCTGCTGGGACAGAACCCTTGTTGGGAGGGGTGGTTGGGCAAGGCAACATGAGCCTTTTATGACCAGTAAAGAAGGGGTGAACAGAGCAAGAGCTTGACCAGGTCAGGGTTTGCACTTCAGTCCCCCTGTGGCAGAAAGGTTAAAGCTGTCAGCATACAGTTGTTATTTTTTTATTACAATCATGTCTACGCCCTTCAGAATGTGGCTACGGCCTTGATGTGCCCACAGAGACTAGGATGTGAATTTTGGAGAAATTGTGTCTAGATAAAAGTCAACGAGCAACAACAGAAGAACAAGCCAGAAGAAGGATTGCAGCAAAATGACAAAATAATATGTTTAGTTAGGGTAGCTGATGTATGATTATCATTTGATATATTGCCACTAGAAACAATTATAACTGTCTCTGAAGTTGAAGTCACTCTGAATTGTGTAGACTCTCCAGAATACCTACTTTTAGTATCACGCTGATGAAGATAACTGTTGCTACTCAAAAAAAAATTGCATATACTGTTTCCAAGTTATAATAATTCTGTATGGTATTTGTGATCCTTTCATTGTTCTCTCTCACTGTAATGTGTATGTCGAAAGACAGTCTGTACCATGCTCATTTAGGTGTTCTGTTTAAGAATGTATGTAGCCTTTCGAATACAGCTGTGTGATTATTTTTTTGTGTGAGTTTGTGTAATATGTTTCAGAGCATATAGTTACTCTCTGATTTTCACAGTATATTCATCCTTCTGGGTGATTTCATTTGAAGTATTAAAGAAGCCACCTATAATTTTGTCAGTAATATTGTTAAATTTCAAGTCAACATTGAGAAATATTTTATTTGGACATAACTTTCAAATACACATGCTCCCACTCACAAAAGCTTTGTGATTTATTAGTGCAATACTTATATTTTTCAGAGAAACACGACTATGGTCAGCAGAACAACCCTGCTGCTGAAGAGACTGTTGGTTCTCTTGCAGTGGCAATGAGAATGCAGGTTAGTGTACCTTCAAGTGTTGTAGATTTGTTGCTCTTTCTGTAAGTTGCAGAAATTGCTTCTACAGTTTAGATTTTAACTTTTGTTTTGCTCTTTTTAACATCTTACCTGATTTCCATTTTAACAGCAACTCTTAATCAGATAGACTGATACCTATTACATTTAATTAGAGAAAGGTAAATTAAAAATCAGACATCTCATAATTCTGGTTAATACAGTAAAGCTTGGCAGAAGCACTTGTGGCAGTAGGCTAATGTCACTCACTCTGGTAAAACTGTGAAGATTAACTGTATCTGCATTTTTGCATCATGATGGATAGAGAGTCCAAAAGTTTGTTATTTAGTGTGGAAGAAGCATGAGTCAGTCAGTGAACAGTCAGTATCTTCCATTATTTTTAAGGTGTGAAAGAAGAATAGTAATTCTCCATTTTACAAGAATAAAATGTCCAACTGCCCATTTAGAGACTCTTCTCTGCCACTTATGTGTTAATGGAATTGTTTCTTTTTGAAATGTGGTCAAACAATAGAAAAGTGGCTTTTTGTCCTAAAACCATGAAATGGAAAAATTTTTAAGTTTGGGGGTTTTTTGTTAGCCTTTGCCATAGAAGTTATTTCAACATACTCTAGAGATTGTTTGAAATTAGTGTTCAGCATTTATGGTGCAGCTGTTGTGTGCTGTTTTCTTTTTTAAAACCAGAACATGGTAAAAAATATGGAGCGATGGATCCACTCCCAGCAGCACAGGAAGTGGGACCTCCACTGCTTGAAACTGCAGCCCCTCTCCCCAGTGCCCAGGTAATAAGTGCTTTTAAAGGAAAAAAAAAATGAAAAATATTTTTAAAAAGAGTAAGCAAGTGTGACAACCTAGAAATGTTTCGTGCCTAATTAATTTTTACTCTTATGTGGATTGTATGTTGTGCCATTCTCTTGTGTGCTTCATCACGACCACGCGCTTCTGTTCGCTATCAATTTTTACTTTGATGATATGCATTGGAGCCAGGCTTTATTTGATGAAGACCTAAAGCTGGAAGGTTTCATTGAAGAAGGGAGGAGAAGCCTTGTGCAACACCAACAGAAATGCAAAAGACAAGAAGTTCCTAATGGCTAAACCGTGATGTAGGAAGGTGTTAAGGCTCAGTGATTTCAATGGCATTTGAGTTTGTATTTATTTTCTTCCCTCAGTAGAAGTACTTTCTTCTGCATTAGACTTTTAAATTCCTGTGTGGGTGTGAAAAGCAGGAAGCATATTTATTCTCGTAGCCAGAATCTTTCCAATCAGTTCCTGTCATTCACTTCCCAAGGCCCGTGTCTGGGCCTCAGGGATTTCAGGTCTGCCTTGGCAGGATTGCTGACATCTCTGACATTTAGAGCAGCCTGAGCTCCTCACTGTGCTCAAGTGCTTTGCTGTGTGTTGGTTGTGTTGGGTGACAGAGAGAGGAACCAATGGCTTGAAGTGAGGAAAGTGTTGACGTTTTTTTGTGCTTATTCATACACCTGCTTCTGCAGATGCTGAAGGAAGCTCACACCAGAAGAAAGAGAGAGCTGGAACCGCTTAGTCTGGAGGATAGGAGGCTCTTATCGATGTGTCTAAATACAGTGTACAATAACACAAAGAGGACCGAGGCAGGCTCTTTTCAGTGCAGCCCAGTGACAGAACCATAGGCAGTGAGCACAAACTGAAACCCAGGAAGCTCCATCTGAACATCAGGAAATACTTCTTCACTGTGAGGGTGACCAAATGTTGACACAGATTGTCCAGGGTGGTTGTGGAGTGTCCATCCTAGGAGGTATTCAGAAGCCACCTGGACATAGGCAACTAACTAGCTCTAGATGCCCCTGCATGAGTGGGGGGGTTGGACTAGATGATTTCCAGAGATCCCTTCCAACGTCAGCCACTCTGTGATTCTATAATTCTGAATCCTGCTGGTGTCTTTTTGGAAAGCTGTGACAAAATGTTGTCTTTTCTAAGCATTTAAATTTACTTTTCACTGTCTCTTACATCAGTTTAATGGGAATGGACACAAATTTAATTTAAACCAGAGATGCCAAAAGAATGAATTTTCTCTTGTAACCAGGGGCACAAGGGGGCAGAAAGGCTTGAGCTTTTTCTGGGCTAGCATGTAACATTTCTAGAACTGAAGCTTAAAAAAACTATCCTTAAATAATACAATTAAAAGTTAAAGTATGCGATGTCATGAGTGTGATGGTAAAAAAAAACTTTCAAAAAAAGTATTCCCAACCCTCTCTATGACATCGTGTGTTTAGTACATAAGTAATTACATAATTAATAAATAATGGTGTATATTAATATATATACACCATAATATATATAGTATAATATGTATTATATAATTAGTAATAGGACTTGCATTTATCTGCTAACTCTATAGCTTTGTCTTTTTTCTTTTAAATGTAAAGAAACCCTTCAGATGGAAAGTATCCTGTAATAAAATGTAATCTTGCAGTAATACACCACATTGTGTGGAAACAGATGGAGTTTTCATTGAAAATGAGGCAAAACTGCTTAAGCACTAAAACTAAGAACATCTGCTTTTTGATTTCTGTGAGATCTGGGTTGAAGTATTTCCAAATATATTGGAAATGGAATGGAAAATTTTCTTACAGTATGCAGTAGAAAAAAAAAATGTCAGGACTCAGGTGAGTAGATGTAGAGCCTTCATCCATCTTTTAAATTTTTCTGCATTTTGTAAATTATCACTTAGCATTGTCAGTGATGGACTTCTTGGTTAACAGTTTTCATTCATGCAGAAGAACCACTTTTGCACATCTCCAGCAATACTGAATAACATAATGTATTGAATAATTCTGGTATTTCCAGTATAGAGAATATATTGTCAGACTAAAAGAGTCAGCTACAAATACAGACTTCTAAATTCCAGGTATAACCAAATCTTTACTTTCCTGTGTTTTAGGAAAATATATTTAGCAGGAGGAAAAAAATCAAATTAACCTTGTCATATTAGTCTACATCTTTCTCCTCTTGCTAAATGCATCAATTACTTTAATAGGAGAGTAGTCAACCTGAAAATTTTCCTTGCTTAGATCTTTAAGGGACAACACTACCATCAACTTAGCAAGAATTTTCTGGGACTTGAGTTGTTTGTATATAGTAAGTTCTGAGTGAAAACTTCAGATAGTCTTTGCTATGTGATGTTTGTAAGCCACTCCATCTTGTGCTCTTGTTACATTTTTATGGCTAGTTGTGTTTGAAGTCACACATAAGAAGCCAAAGGTATATCCTTCTATGAAAGAGGATGCACTTAGTATGTCTTTGAAAGAAAGCAGGTCCCAGGTTAGTGCTGTGATTGAGTAACTCCTTGTCCTGTAGTACTGGATTATGTCATTGTTTGGGTGGATGGTTTCTGGGTTTCACTTAGCTGCTCCAGGGTGCAAAAGGGGGATACTTAAGACCTATGAATGAATAATGGAGCCAGTTTAGGATTTCCTCGAAGAATTGCAAGTTGTCACAGACTGATCATTTGGTGGTGGATGCAGAACAGCCAAAGTCCACACACAGAGTTGAGATCTGGTAGTAGTTTTGTGTTCACTGGTGGATATTTAAGGTCTTACAGACTGTTTGAAAGTTCAGGACGTGAGCTTTCATGCCATTGCCAGATTCTATCTTAAAAAGATGGTGACCAACTGAAACTACAGGAAGAGACTTAGCCTAGTTAGGCTGAAAGTAATTTTTTAAGTTATTTTTGTGGTAATGTGAGCAATTCAAAGCCAAAGGAGTCAACTCTTCACATCCTGTGTGCCAGGCCCTGGGCTTCCCTGCTGCAGGAGCTTACAGCTGCTACATGCTTATGTGGACATAATGGGCAACTAGGTCAAGCTCACAAATGAAAAATCCATGATGGAGTATTAAATCCAAAGACCTCGGGTTGTCTAGGTCAGGAATTGCAGATAAAATAGTGTCCCCTACAGCCACATCCCCTCAGGTAATCTGTGTGCTTGCCTCAGCTGCTGCTCACAGCCCTTGCTGGAGGTAGTTCGTAAGCTCACTGGGTGTCTTGGCTGAGCCCTGTGCTTTAGACTCCTGCTCTGCGGCCATTCCTAGTTTAGCTGTGTTTTAGAAGTCCATGAGTTGGTCTTCAAATGCCTTGTTTCCTTTGGTGCCCTCGTGGGGGAGTAGCGATGTTGGTGCTGCATGCACAAGCTTCAGGTTTAGCAAATGTGTTTGTGTGACTGTTGGCCAAGGAATGCATGCGCTTTTTAGTAAATTTTATGTGCTGAAATATGGTGTGAGGGAGGAGAACAAAAGGAAAAACAAACCCAGAAACATCCATTCCAGTGGGACATGCTTGAGCATCCAGCAGACACGTCTCTAGCTTGATATGAAAGCATTACATAATGTTTGGAATCTGATTAAACGAGAGCTCTCTGTGAAATTGTAACAATTAACAAACACTGCACATGATTTTCAATGTTATATTAGGTGTTAGTTAATATTTAGGATTGGTTAATAAGATGTGAGAGAGAATTGAAAAACTCATTACAACAACTCCATTGTTGGATTATTTGCTGTTGTTTTGTGCTCTGTTGTCGACCACCTAAGCTGAGAGAAATCTCCTGGCTCCTATTTGTTTTCTTTTCCAGTGATATTGAGATTTCCCGAGCACAGAGTCCAAAAGCTGTTGATGTACTTGCCAAGGAGATAGGATTGCTTACAGATGAAATTGAGATCTATGGCCAAACGAAAGCCAAAGTACGTTTGTCCCTGCTGGAAAGGTTAAAGGATCAACCAGATGGAAAATATGTTCTAGTTGCTGGGTAAGAATGCACTGTAATGTCATTAATGTCTGCTGTTTCCACTCTTATTAATATAAACATGCAACTTACATCTTTTTTATACTCTGCACAAATAAGAATCTTGAATGTTTTCATCTGTATGTTGCTCTCTTCTGAAAGTGAGCAGGTTTTGAACTGTTTTGAGGTAACACAGCTTTTCTTCCAAACTGTTATTGCTGAAGTAAAGTACATTTTATAAAAGGTAATTTGTTCTATGAGTCTGTGAAACGTTAGCCGTTGGTGAGTGGAGTTCTTCTAACTGTTTTGTCAGAATTTTAAATGTTTAACTTGGATATTTAAGGCTGCTTGTGTTGTGGCTGTTTATAAACAAATATTAACAGAAGCTACATGCTAATCTGTTGATATTAACAATAAATACGTTTTTTATTGAAGAACAGATTACAAAGTTTAAAAAGCCATGTTTTTTCTCTGAAATGTAGACATGTCTCCAGGCAGGCTTATCCTGCTTGCTTTTCCCACGATTATAGCAAATGCTATGCTTAGCAGGAATTATGCACTTCTCTTCTGAAGAGCTTCAGGTCTTTCTTCAATTCAGTGACATAACTTTTTCATTCACCTGGTTTACTAAGTGGAAGCTTCTACTTGTGAACAAACGTGAAGGTTTTCATTAATATTTAAATTGCAGTGTGTTCTTTATATTCTGAGTTAATCTACTGGTTTGCTTTCTTTTAAGTACAACCACTCAGGTTTAAAGTACAGTTTTAGGGTGATCCAGAAGGAGAAGGCTGTTGTTAACTGCCTTGATCTACTGATTCCTCACCTTTGCTAGTGTTTTTCAAACTGTTTGCTTTACTGCCTTCCTGCGGGAGCGACCTGGATTTCTGACACTGTCTGAGATGGAGCTGTGTGTAGACTGAGAGACTTGGTGTTACAAAGCTGAGGCAGGCAAGTTATGAAGCTTTCTTCAAAGCTATGCGATAGAAGTGCAGAATTAAAAATATTCCTGAAGGATGCTGTAGCAGTTAAGAGAAGGAAATAATAGCTGGTTGAGCTTCATTTCCTTTGGCAGAGTTTTATTTTGGTTTAGGTTTTTTTGTGGCATTGGGGAAACAAAAACAGGTTCGGCATTTGACTGAGTTTGAAGAAAGTTGCTGCCATATATTTTCATGCTCGTGATGTTAACAGCATCAGTTGGTCATCATGCCGCAGGCCAATACAGACTTCCCCAGCAACAAACATCTCAGAGAAGAAGAGGTTATTTGAAAACGTCTGGAGGTGCAAAGATAGCAAGTTGCAAAGCCCCATTTGGGGGGATTTTAGTTGTGTGAAATTGCGTGCACCAGTGGTTACGTTTCTTCACACTGCTTTGTCTCCCATTCTCCTTCAAAGAAGGTATCTCAAGCAGTTGTCACAGAAAGAAGTGCATCTACTACTGGATGTGGAAGAAATGCAGAAGTTTTGACCAGCAAGGTGAAAAGCTGGCAGAAAGTAGAAAATGATATCCTCTTTTAAGTTTACATAAAATATACGAATACAGAATGGTGTTTCGGAAACAAAGGGCTGGGTTTAGTACCTACCCAACCTGATGATGCAATATATTGCTATTTGTAACATCTCTGAAGTCATTGCATCTTGTGGGGTTAGTGCAAAGCCACATCTGCTGCAAGAGGAGTGCCTGGGCAAGGTTGCTACACCAGTGGAACATTCTCTTCTGAGAGAGTTCAAAGCTTGGCTTTGAAATATTGTACATATAAAATATACATATAATGTGTGTTTATATGCTCTCAGCTGCTCTCGTTTGCTGAAATGGCTGTAGCAGATGACAATAATTTTGAGAAAAGTAGGGAGCTCTGTCTGATGAGGAAATGTTCAGTGCAATGAAAATCAAGTATCACTGAAGTGTGGAAATCAGGAAGTGAAATAGTATCCTCATTTGCCTTCATTCTCTCCCTGCCAAGGCAAGGTCAACCAGAACCTGCCATTTGGATTATTATGTTTGTTCGCAATAACCAAAGATATTTAAAAATTCTTTTAGAAAGATGCAGCATAGGTCTTCAGAATAAATTTTCAGTGCTTCAGAGGAAACATTTAAGATACATGGTTATACTTAAGGGTCTGGTGTAAATACTTGTAATGTATAATGGGAACTTCTGCTGTGTGAAGAGAGTGTGAAGTGTTTGTGTGTGTGTGTATGTGTGTGTGTTTGTGTATTCAAGAAACTGCAAAATCTCCAACCTCCATCCATGATGCAGCCAGCGACATTTGTGCCTCTAATTGCACATTCATGTTTAAATGTTTCACAATGTCTAAGAGTTCATAAATACTTGCTGCAAATGCATGTCTAGTTTATTCCTGATATGCTAAAGACCAAACTTCTTGTTCTGAACAGCAAAATGCAACTAAAATGTACCTTTTTATCTCTAAGGACAGTTGTATTTATGGCTCTTTAAAAAGTTGCTAACTGCGAAGTCTTTTTTGTTCTTTCTAAATGCAAACAAATATGGCTAAGTGTCTCATCCAATATAAACTTTGTATGCTGAAATATGGCAGTTTGATTAACAGACCATGACACCCAAAAATAGGATGAAGACTTTATTTCTTCATAACTTCCATTTTCTTCTGTATGGAGACCGTTCTTTTCTTTTTTTTTCATTCTTGCTTTTTTATTTTCTTTGTCTGTGTTTGTCTTGCTATAGGGCTCATGTTAAGACACCGTGGGGGCAGAGCCACAGATTATCATGGAGTAATTGGTTCTTGGGCATCAACTGCCTGTAAACAGGCTTTTAGTGTGCTAAATAATACATTGAAGAATCTGTTAACTCAAACTGCCTCCACTCATTGCCAGCTGAGAGCATGCAAATGAATGCAGCTTGTGCATGACCTAGGAGCTAAGTTTAGTGTCCGGGGTAACTTAATCATGCATTCAAGCATGTAGATGGCATATTCACAAACACAGTAAGAAATTACAGCTGAAGTTTGTTAGAATCTATGTCTGTGTGTGTGTGTGTGTGTATGTTTCAGCATCTTGTTTCTAAATGCTCCAGTGTTGTGGCTTTTAGCGGTTAATTCTGGAAACTTGTTCGCTTCAAAAATGCAAGATGAGGAAGAATAAAAAGTGGGAAAATTATTAAATACAATGCTGCTTTTAGCAAGAAGTGTGTTGGATTTTGAATGCTGGAAAATTTAAATTCAGTACTTTTCCCCTAACACTAATAGATTGTTCTGTGATGAACTACCTTTTCAGTAAGGTAAAAATGGAGGGAAACAAAAATGGATTGTATTTCTTTTTACTGTGTCTCTTGGGCTGCAAGGTGCTTAAAAACTATGAAAAAAAGGAAAACAAAAATTAGAGGAAAGATACAGGGAAGGATAAGAGGGGAAAATACACCTGTGTTGATGCCCTGAATTGTCTGACAGTCCAAAGTAAAGTCATAGTTGGGACAGTTGTCACGTCTTGGTCATTTCAGTGCACAGCTCCTCATTGGGATTGTCTTGTATGAGTCTGTAGTGGATTATGAGAGTTTATAGTGGAGGATTCTTCAGTCTGTTCCTGTCTTTGTTCAGTCATTTTAGCTTCATAGTGATCTCTGTGCTTCTGTATTTGGAAGCTCCAGTCCCAACCAAAGCATGCCACTGCAACATTGTCATAACCTCATCTCGATGAAGTGACAGCAGTTGCAATACTTCTGTGCTCAGAAATACATTTCTGACAGTTGTAATCTAGGATGAGAGATGTACGTGGGTAGGAACTCAGTTGCCCGTGGCCTCCGTAGCCTGACTTTGCAGGTTTCCACGTGGATCGCGGGAATTAGGAACTCATTGAAATCTTTGAATCTGCTGATCCCTATGAGTTGAATGTAGGAAAGTTGAAAGAGGATTGCCACATATCCGGTAAAGTTCTTGCTGGAGTCACAGCGGCTGGCGTAGTTGTGAGGAGGTTACAGCTGGTGCAGGGTATGTCTCCCTGTTTGTTTATTATCTCTTTGGGAGACCTCATGTAGCTTTCCCACAGAAACAGCTCTGCTGTAAGCTAATGTGATGTATAACAAACAAACAGAAAGTCTGCATATTCTTATCTTTGTTTTGATATACATAAGGAGAGAAGGGTTTCCAATGTTATGGAAAACTTACTTTGCCAAGCAGCTGATGACTGCTTGGTAGGTGGCAAAGTTTTAAGGCGGAAAATTATTTTGAGGTTTATGTGTTTTGATTGAAAACATACTAAAGAAATTTGAAGAATAATGCCAATGGCTGTTAAAATCTCCTGAAGTTCGTTAAAATTTATTCTAATTTAGAGGAGGTTCTTCCTCAATTTGCATAAGGTTAAGACACAGAATTGCACAATTGAGCTAAAGCTAGCCATTGGCAGTTGTAATTTTATACCCATGTGAGCAAGTGACCTAAGCTACAAGCGTGTAGGCTCAGTAGTGTAGCCAGCAAAAACAGCTCAATGTCCATGAAACAGCTTAAGTGGATTATTTTAGTTATAAAACCCAATCAAAGTAGAACAGGTACAAAAGGGAAGCTATCTAAAATAAGCTTTTGAAGGGAAATTATTGGAATACAATTTTCTTTTAATTTCAGGTGCTTTTTTTTCTTTTTATTTAATCTAATGTTCAAAGCTGAGATTTTGGTAACTGTTGAAACTAATAAATAACTGTTTAGCTCTTGAGGTTTCCTGCCAGTTTAATCAGTGAGCAGTGGTGTGTTTCTCTTTTTGCTTTCTGGAAAAAGGTCTGTCTCGTAGAAAACTCCCAGTGCTTTCTGGTTCATTTTACGTAGTCATTTTAGAATAGGCCAGTTGAGTTACCAGAGCATTTTAGTAACGTGACACTTGATTGTGTGTTGTTATCTTCTGTGACAAGTAGATATTATTCTTCATGCTACCAACATGCCTTCTGGTTATGCATTTGTCAGTTGCAATTTCCTTTCCTTTGCTGGATAGGAGGCTGCATGTGATTTTGCTGGTTTCATAAGAATTGTAAAGAGTCCCTGTGTTGCTGTGCATGGCAGATCAGCCACCTGCCATGTTTTGAGATGAACTGAGTAAATAACTTGGGATGGTGTCTCTGAATTCTCTTGAATGTGAACTTCAAACGTCTGATGCTCAAAAATAGAGGTAGCCACCAACAGGATGCATTGCAAATGCAAATTTTTCTCTTAGCAGTGCAGCCCTTGTGTGCACTGAGTTTTTTGGTGTCTGTGGAAAGTTCTTTACTGGTAACTTCCAGGAAACAATTATTGGTGTCTCTTTCATAGTAGAATACTTTTCTTTTGGGTATTTCGTTATTGTTTTTTCTTTCTGTTTTGTTGTTTCGGTTTTTAAATAATTGATAGCGTCAAGAGTTGTTACCTTGTTAAGTCTTTGAATGCAGTACTGCCTCAGGATTACTCATCTATTCCTTAAATCTGGCTTTAATGCACGGGAATAAGAGGATCAAGTGAATGAGATTAGGACAATAGACAAAAGTGAATGAGATAGTAGGAGAACAAGGGGTAAGGAGAAACCATGCTAAGAATTATTTGAATGGGTTTGGGGAAACCAGTGTTAGAACAGTAGTCAGAAGGGTAAAACTGGTAGTAAAAGTGAGTTAACCGGCTGTGGTGCTCTGAAAGAAACACGTTTGTACAAAAGTAAGGATCCTGGGACAAAAAGGAGATGAGAAAAAGAATAGTGGGAAAAAAGGAAGCCATCCTTGTGGCAACAGTAAAACCCTGAGGGCTCCCTGTCCTGACAATATAGAGATTAAAAGTATCCTTTTCTCTAGGAACTGCGGACTTGAAAGTAAAAGAAATGAAGTGGCATTCTGTGCTCTTGCAGTAGATCAGAAGGAAATAAGAAGGCCTAGTATGGATAAAAGAACAACAGGGACCAAAACTGCTTTTGAGAGTAGAAAAAGGATATGCTCTAAATCTCCCACCTTTGTTTTGAGTCTACATAGATATTTTGCTAGAATTCTGTGAATTCCTTTTTAAGTTAAAGGAGTGCCATTCTAGGATAATGGAATAGTCTGAATAGTAAGTTATTAATGATGTTTTTGAATCTGTTGGTTGGTGAACACAATGTTATAAAATGTGGGAGAAAATTGCTAAAACCAGGTGCCCAAACTAAGTGACCCATGGTCACATAAGAGTAGTTCAAAGCGAAGAATTCAGGGAATCTCTTATAGATGTGCTTAACTGCATTGATTTCACTGAAACTTTCGTTAAAAGACTTACTTTTCTGAATTGGAATTTTTTTTTCCTTGAACAATATAAAGATGTTAATTTGGCTTGCTTTCTAGTGCACAAATTTTTCCAGACATATCTATCCAGGGCATCCTTTTTAAAGTAAAAGCCGAGGATCTGATGATGATGTAAAAGATGGATTTGTGAAAAGTTAACGTCTTTCATCTGTTTTCTTTTGTGGAACAAAGAAGCTTTTACCAATCTGTGACCTGACTGAACTAAGTTGAATCTTACAACTACACTAATGTTTTTGCGCCACTTGAATTGTGATCTGAGGATAGCAATATCTTGGAAAAATTACTAGTTGGGGAAGGAAGTGTTACTAATTAGAGCTAGATGTTTCAGAAGTTTTGGAGAGGTCACGGGATAAGGGTTCCCCTTTGACTAGGATCCATGTGCATGCTTGTATTTCCTTGGGAATTAGTTCTTAACATCAGCTTCACTAAAGTACTTCTCTGCAGGTAGAAAAGGCAGCAAATATACGAATGGTTACACTTTGCCGAAAAGGAGAGCGTGAGAGTGGTGTGAGTGGAAAAAGGACTGGGGCTTTCTTCTTTTGCCAATCAGAAAAAGAAATGCTGTGCCTCAAATGAATCATTTGAATACATTTTGGAGACATGAGATGTGTTCATACCTCAAAAAAAAAAAACCAGAAAGAGAAGAAAAATCCTAGCACCCCCCATACACTTTTAACGTGGATCATAAACAAATGTGCTGATGGTGAAAGTAGAGAGAAGACCATTTAAACTGAGGTGTCTCTCATTCACTGAAGGCTGATGAAGTTTTCTGCTTGCAAAATCAGCTGTCATTGTCCCTTTATTAAAGGAGCAAGAACAGAGTCTCCTCTAGGGACAAGAATAGAGTGGAGGTTAGAGTCTCTGAGTTGAGTTTGGAGGTCTTTCTAAAATTCTGTCCTGTTCCAGTCATCTTCTAAATATGGGAGCTGTAGCATGTGGCTTTTCAGCTTTTGTATGGACTATGACTGTCATGGTCCCTTATTGCCCTTAAATCTCCAAAACAAAAGTGTACAATAAATCATGTTCAATTAAATATAGTGAATTTTGTGTCCTATTTTATTTAAAAAGCAATTGAACAGGGATTTTTGAGGGTTATGATGATGTGGAAGCTGGAGAGGGATAGTTGAGTTCTACAAACAAAAGTGTTGGTTATTTAACTTAAAATATTCTATTATTTCATTCAGAGTTTGAGCAGTGGGAATAAAACATTTCATGCGTTAGTACAGAAAAATATTAATACATGCTTAGAGTATCGTGATGGATGGTTTGTTAATGAAACTGGTGAGACTTTTGTGCTGTAATAAAAATGTCTAAATTCAATATATTCTTTTTAGAACTTTTGCCAAAATAATCTTCTCTTTTTCTGCTATCATAGTAAATTGCTTAAATAGAAGACACATGTATATTAGCATTCCAGCTTGAGCTAGGGGCTAACATTGTGGCAATATTTTTGTGAAGATAAAGTAATCTTATTGAAATTTGCTGTACAAATATTCTTCATTGAAATCAAAAGCTGTAAGTTCTGATATCCTTAGCCAGGCTGACATCAGCAAAGAATCTGATTAATCTTTTTTCTTGTTTTGCTAGAATAACACCTACACCCCTAGGAGAGGGGAAAAGCACAGTCACAATTGGTCTCGTTCAGGCGCTTACTGCACACCTTAACATTAATTCCTTTGCTTGTCTGAGACAACCTTCTCAAGGACCTACTTTTGGAGTTAAAGGTACATAATATTTGCAGAACCTGTGATGACCTCTTTCAGATTAAAAGGAAATACTGCTTTTTTTTCTTTTTTAATTTTATTTCTTCTTTTTAAATTTCTTAATTACTTCACTCAGTGGATTGTCCCAGTGGTAGCATATTCAATTTTTTAATACATATGTAAATAATAGATGAAGGTTTCTTGCACATGACCTCCTGTGCAAGGTTCATACCTATGTTCATGCACTTAACATGTATTGATAATGCATATAAAGCCTAAACATAATGAAAGGCAGAGGGATGTATTAGCCAGGAGGAATTTTGTGTGAGTACACACCCTTCCAGCCACCCCTCTACTTGGAGACTCTTAAAACACGTTTCTAAATATTACTGTCTAATTATTCCTTGAGAAAGAGTCCACATTGGATATTTCCAAGCAACACAAGGAATTTAGCAGTTGTGGTTCAGCTGTGTCAGCAGCATACGTTTGGCTAGGTCTGAACCTCTTCTCTCTGTTCTCCTGAGCTGTCGCCTCTAATCGTGGGCTGCTGCCTTTTTGCCTAGAAACCCTCTAAGAGCCTGAGGGCCAGGTAAGACCCAGCCAGGTTTCAAGCCCATTTTCAATGCTGGTAGGAAGTAATGCAATCTTTTTTTGCCATTTCTCAGCTGAAATTGCTGCCTAACTGGGCAAGCACCCCCCATCTGCTCTGCTTTGCTTTGCTTTGCTGAAGTTTAAGTTAACAAGTTTGGTTTCAGCTGAAAGGCTCCTGGTGCTTGGTGCTTCTCAGCTAAGACTGGTGCATGTGAGTGCTTTAATCCCTCCACTCAACTTGTGCATAGGCAGCAGCAAGTTTCTTTGCCTGTACTGTGAGAGGCAGTGGGGAAGGAGCGCTCAGGCAAGGGTGTGAAGTTTTCATTCAGAAGCAGTGATTGCTTGTGACTGCTTTGTCTTTCCACCCAGCAGCTGCATGTGCATGACTGTGTCCTAAATGTGGGCAGGAGCAGAGGGTAGCCCTTACGTAGCCAGAGCCTGCACCACCCATCATGTGTAGGCTTTCATCTCAGATTAAGAATTCCCATCTTACTACCTGCTGAAAAAAAAGCTGGCAGGATTAAGGACATCATGTTTATTTGGGTGCATCACTGGTCTTCTAATAGAAATGAAGATGCCAAAAATGTGTCATCATTGCTGTATGTTTCACTTTGCGTGTTTAAATATAGTTGTTTTTTTCCAAAACTGATGCGACTCTGATGTGCCCCTGTGCTTCCCTGTGCAGGTGGAGCAGCTGGTGGTGGATATGCTCAGGTGATCCCCATGGAGGAGGTGAGACAGCCTCAACTTGCAGTCTGTGATATGGCTTAATGGGCATGATGGTATTCAGTTGATGACTGGACTTGATGATCTTGGAAGTCTTTTCCAGCCTTAATGGTTCTATGATATTCACAGTGCTTGTTTGGAAACGTGTGACAGTTTCACCCCAAGAGTCTAATTTAGAGCTCAGCAAAACCTCTCTATGGCCAAAACTGGTGAGGAACCACCTTGACCGTGCACAGCTGGTCCAAGCAGAGTTCTAATGTCAGCCCTGAAGTGCCATTAAAACTGACCTTGCGACTCCTTCTGTCAGACACATAAAAGATACAGTACCTGTGTAACACAAGTCTTGATTTAAGATGCTCATTTCAGAGTTTTCACAAAACTTTGTCAAACTTTGTATCAGCAAAGCTCATGCCTGTGAGGTGAGGGGCTGCTCTCCTGCAGCTAGCAGAAAGCTGGCATACACCCCAAAACCAGCATGCATGCTGTGCTCCGGGGCAGATTCAGCAGTAATCCACACCTCTGGTCCAGGTCAGTTAGTAGTTACTAACACTAAACTGATTCAGTATTAATGATGTGGAACTGTAGCCCTTGGCTTCTTATTCTTGAATCATTTAGCAAAGAATGAAGATGTTCTGGACTTTGTTTGGCTACATTTAGAGTAGTTTACCATGTACTCAGTGAAAACAAGTCCTGTGTATGGCTCAGTATATTTTCACCTGGAAATCTTTAGCTTACCTTGACAGCTGACTAATCAGAGCTACAGTCTCAAGGAGATAGCAACAATTGCTGCTGCTAATTTGTCTTAATGAATTGAATTAAATATTTTCTTATAGAAAGATCTTGTTGTTTCCCCCTTCTAGTTCAATCTTCATTTGACTGGAGATATTCATGCTATAACTGCTGCAAATAATTTGCTGGCTGCTGCTGTTGATGCTAGGATCTTGCATGAGAATACTCAATCTGATAAGGTAAGAATTATTTTCTCCTATCCACATGCTGTTTTTTCTTTTCAGTTTTTCAATAAACTGCATTTCAGAAAAACTCATTGTTTATTGTTATATATTTTCACCATGTGAACAGTAAGTGTTGCTGAAGCCATTTTATGTTCTGCCAGGAAATTTTCCATATACAATATATTTTTCTGGCAAATAACTATCATAAGGTAGTCTTTAAGATAATGATCTCATGCCCAGGACATTGACAACTATTTCAGACTGTACTGAATATTGTAATAAAGCATGTTTTCCCTACGTATAATCCTATTCTTTTCAATAATTTGTAGACTCACTTTAAAGTTACAAATTGTATTTCTGATGTGTAGTTGGGTATGATGTACCTTAAGAAGAAGGAGTTACGGGTAAAATAAACTAGATCCTTGTCCCTCTGCTAAATATACTGTGACCTTAAAACAAATTTTAACTTGGAGCTTTAAAGGGAAGGGAGAAGATCAAAGAAGGAGCCTCTTTTTTCTATTTGCAGTATTAAAACTTAGTGGGGTTGTCATATTCCCTTTGCTTGATACATTTGTACACAATGTACAAGTGTACATTTAGGCCAGTTCGGAAATTATAATTGTAGTTTAAATACTTTGGATCTTGGTTAAAGTTTTAAAATGTTCCCAGTTTCAAAATTAATATCTATATTTTTTTGTGAAACAGAGAAAACCAGTAGTTTCTGGCAATTGGATTTTAGACTGTTAAATCATAGACATGGCTCACAAGCCTGCCACCTTCTCAAAATTGTTTTTTAAGTTTCTAACCAGAAGTCCACAACCTATGTGATTAGGAAATTCTTACTGAAATTAGGTGGAATAAATTAAAAAAGCATTAGCTTTTTATAACTTTTTCTTTCGATTTTTTGTGTGGTTTTTCTAGTCTTTGTATAATCGGCTGGTTCCAGTAGTTAATGGCGTGAGAGGATTTTCTGCTATTCAGCTTGCCCGTCTGAGAGTAAGTTGTTAATTCAGTCTCTCCTCAATTACAGTGTCTCTTCATGAAATGTATTCTCTTACGGAACTTGTTTAAAATTATTTGATGTATGGGACTGAGTTTGTATAAACCCTCGTGAATATATCAAGTCTAGACTTTTTTCTGAAAACATCTTCCTTGGAGTAATAGGATCTGGGTCTGATATTATTTTTATAACTAACATTTTTGCTATTCTTTTCTCCTGAAATAAACCAGTAATGTTTTTAAATGCTGTGTCTTTTCTGATGAAATATTAGAGTTTTTAAAATACTTTTCCAATTATGGTATAGTCACGTTTGAAAGCTCACATTCTTTGGTTTTGCAATATTTTCTGATTTTGAAAGTTTAATTTAGCATGTACTTCTGGGGTTTTATTGATGTCAGTTTGACAGTGTTCTTCCTTCAAGATATATATTTGTATGCTCAGTATATTTTTGCATCCAATCTTGCTTGCTGAATGCTTCCGAAAGAGTTTCCTGTGCAATTCATGTATGAATAACATGTCTGGATTTGACAGTGCCATTTTGATAAAAACCTAGAGAGGAACACGGTCCACTAGTGTAGGAGAAAGTGAATATGAACCCCTTGAATATGACCCTTAAGGACAGCTCCAGTTCTTCTGTGGCCAGTTCCATGTTTGTTGCTGGATTATGAGTCCTGACTGTGTTTTAGTCATTGGATGGCGACAGACAGCTGCCAAGTGCACACTTGGAGTTGGAGGGTGGAAAGAAGGATAGAGGTAGTGCTAGCTTCTGTTTTGGGGAGGGAAAAAAAGAGTTCTCGTAACATTTTAAGTTTTTGTGCTGCTCAGTTGAATGTCAGTAAACTAAAATGGGGATGATGCTTGCTTGACTCTAAGGCAGAGTCAGTCTCAGAGATTGTTCTATCAGAATTTTGGGATATTTTCATTTTGTTCTTGTTTACTCTGGTACAGGTAGCAGGTTAGGGAAAGAGGGGAATTTTTTGCTTTATTCATGACATACTGATACCAACTGTCTCTATATTTGAAATGGATTTCTCTCTTCACAGGAGCTGCAACGAGTAAATAAAACTTTGGCTTTATAACATTCAAATACATGAATCATAATTTCCAATATAATTGAATTATTTTGTTGCGAATTATTCTCAGTACAGTGACTTCTTATATCTAACAAGATGTCAATTGTAAAGGAATCATTATAGGATCAGGTTACATTTTTCTCAAAAGAGGATTACTAAGATGGAAACTCCTCATTTACGTGTGTGGGGTTAATAAGGCAGAGCAGCTACACCATCTGAAACAAATAAGCCATTTCATTGCACTTCTTGAACTTGTTTGTGCATAGAGGCTGGGAATAAACAAGACTGATCCTGAGACTTTAACAGAAGAGGAGGTCAGCAAATTTGTGCGCCTTGACATTGACCCATCAACCATAACATGGCAAAGAGGTATGTAGTCAGAAAGCCTTGCTTCACTTTGGATTTCATCATAACTTACTTCCTAATTTTCTTAATTTTTCCTGAATCAGAGCTGTTTCTGCTCTGACTGTAAGAATAACCAATTTTCAAGTGGGAATTGTGGGTGCAAAACAAATGCAGGTGGAGCATGTTGCTCTAAAGTCAAGTATCTGCAATAGCTCAAGAGACTTTGCTAAAATTCTGAAAGTTAGGTTTCTTTGACAATTTAAATACATCCCCGGTCTCTCTTACATCAGATTTCATATGTCTCTCCAGACATATGAAAGTGTCTTTTCTGTGCATTTTGCAAATCTTAGGCATTCTTTTCTTAACTGTATCTGTTATGGTTCTAGATCATTTGTATTTATTCTTCTTGATTTTGGTCTCTCATCCTCCCAAGCTCAGCAGCCTGGGTAGCTCAAGAGACTTAACAGGCTTAAGGGATTATGTGTTTTTCTGATTTTTGAAGATTCTTGAGTTGTTTGCTTCATTTGGAAAAAGAGATGAAACATGTGGTACTGTTGCCAAGCAAACTGATACCCACTCTGATACCCTTAGACAACTCCCCTCTGCTTTTTCCAGTTCTAGTGCTGGGTCAAATTTCAGTGTTTATCTCAATTTCTATACCTATCTTTTTCTTCTTTAGGGAGGTACACTCTGCAAAAAGTTTTGAGCTAAATACCACTGGATTTTATTTTCTTTCTTAGTTCTCAGACACTAAAGTTATACTGTTAAATGGAATGTATTGTGATGCTTAGAAAAAAGGGTGAATTTATTGAGAAGGGAGGAGTCTTGGCCATGCTTTACTGTGCCCTTTGTGTGCATGTCATCTCAGACTTGGGATATTTTTCTTAAGATAGCTCTGGGGATGTGGCATAAGATGTTTTTTATTAGTCACACAGTGTGTCTGGAAGAGACCTGTATTAGGATAAAGAAGTAATATAAATGTTTAGTGTAATATGATTCCTCTTTTTTATCAGCATGGGTTTGGGAGGAGGCAACATCGCTCAACAGCTGTTAACCTCAAGGGAGTGAGTTAATTAATCTCAAACAATGTTAGTGAAATTTCTATTCCACACAGCTCTATATGATTTACATACCTTAAACATTTTAGAAAAAAAACCTGGGTTTAGGAATGGTTTAGATAACTTGGAGAATGTTTTATTTAGGACTGTTTCTGCAGTCCATATATCTATGAAGCTTGTTACATACCAGGGAATTTGTAGGGAAGAAGAGTTAAGCTATCAGATCTTCTGAAAATTAATTTTAGTCAGGACCTGTTTCCATAGAAGTATCACAAACTTTCAGTTCATTGTCAGCTTGCACTAACTTGAAAACATACAATATACTGAAAAGTGGGAAAGCCTCCCCCTTCTTAGTCTTCCCCTGATACTCAGATTCTGTTTACATCTCTAGAGGATAAGGAAGTGGATACATTAAACCTAACACTTATTTGAACCTAAACCTTAGTGAAAGGTTTACTTTGGGTAAAGGAAGAGGGAAGATTTGGAGAAGGAAAAATTGTTTTTATGACAAAACCAGTTATTTCTTATTTTATTACTACTTAGTGCAGCTATTGGAATCTTCTTGGAGAGGGAGTGACCACAATGAGAAAGTAAGTATATCTCAGTGACCAGGAGTTGCAGGGGCAGTTACAATTTCATGGTAAGGATGTTTAGGTTACATGATTTCACAAGGAAGGTCCAGATAAAAAAGCAGCTCACTGTCTGTCCGGGCTGGTGGAAAGGCTAGTTCCTACCCTCAGGAGTGCCTGAGTAGACAGGAAAGACATTTAGGTCTGCTTAAGCCTGGTTGTGAGACTGAGCTTCCGAGGAAGAGAAGGGAGAAGTTTGTGCTGGAGAGATCAGCTTGCCATATGGCTTCACAGAGCCATATGGTACCACAGCTTGGTGCAAGGCCACAGCTTCCATGTACCAGGCTCTGTTCTGCAATTTCTGCCAGCAGTGTAGTATTTTAGAGTATGACTGTGTATATATAGAAACCAAAACGAGTTAGCCATGTTGCACCATCCCTTAAATGGAATTCCTGAAGAAATTAGGGGTGTAAAGACCGAGTAGAGGGAAGATGGTATGTGTGGTATTTACAACAGCCCCAAGAGAAATGCCCAAGAAGAGGGGAAGTGACTTAAATCTTGGTTTTCTCCCAGCTCACAACCCTGAACTGGGGTTGTGGAAGATTAGCATTCAAAGTCCCTCTTGTTCTTGGGTAATTATGTCATCCTTTTCTGTACAGACAGTTTTGTTAATCTCCAAAAGCAGCAAGAAAAGTGGAAGGAGCTGATTTCACTGACCTTGCGTATAGACAATTTCTCTGGGGGTTCCTGGATTCTCTGCTTATAAATGAACAGGACTCAAATCTACCAGAAGACTGAGTTCATTGCCAAGCTACAGGCTGAACTTATCAAGAGTACCTTGTGCCCTTTATTTTAGGGTCGGTGCAAATTTAAGCATTTCCAGGACTACAGAGCCTGTAAAAAAGAGAGTCTGCTTTTGCATTCTGTAGGGATTGACATGTCCCCGTGTCCTATCACTACATGCCCTTGTCAAAAGTCCCTCTCTGGACCTTTTAGGTACTGGGAGATGCTATAAGGTCTCCCTGGAGCCTTCTCTTCTCTAGGCTGAACAGCCCCAACTCTCTCAGCCTGTCTTCATAACAGAGGTGCTCCAGCCCTCTGATCATCCTCATGGCCCTCCTCTGGACAGCAGGTTCATATTCTTCTTATGCTGGGGCCCCCAGAGCTGGGTGCAGTACTCCAGATGGGGTCTCATGAGAGCAGAGTAGAGGGTGAGGATCACCTCCCTCAGCCTGCTGGCCATGCTGCTTTTGTTGCAGCCCAGGACACAGTTGACCTTCTGGGCTGCCAGTGCACCTTGCCGAGTCATACTGAGCTTCTCATCAACCAAAAGCCCCATGTCCTTCTTCCCAGGGCTGCTCTTGATTCATTCTCTGCCCAGCTTGTACTTGTGCTTGAGATTGCCCCAAACCAGGACCTTGCACTTGGCCTTGTTGAATTTCATGATGCTTGCGTGGGCCCACCTCTCAAACCTGTCCAGGTCCCTCTGGATGGCATCCCTTCTTTCTATCCAGTATGTCAACCACAATGCACAGCTTGGCATTGTCAGCAGACTTGCTGAGGGTGCACTCAGTCCCGCTGTCCATGTTGCTAACAAAGATGTTAAACAGGCCGGTCTCGATACCGGACCCCAGGAAACACCGCTTGTCACTGGTCTGCACTTGGACACTGAGCCATTGACTGCAGCTCTTTGAGTGCCACCATCCAGCCAATTATCTTCCACCGAGTGGTCCATCTGTCAAATCCATGTCTCCAGTTTAGAGATGATGATGTCATGCAGGACATCCTCCTAATGTTTCTTCCTAAGAAGCGTCCTGATCAGTTCTCGACAGATGAGAGAGCTCTGATTATTCTCAGTCCTTCCTTTTGGCTACTAGAAAGGCAGGTTTGAAGTTGAGTGTTGGAAGTGCAGAACTGGAGAATTTGGCTTGTGATGATTGTTAGAGAAGTCTGCAATTCCACAGGATGATTTGGACGTGCCCTTGCAAGACCAGAAGTGTTTCCAGGTTAGAAATACAATTGTCTGAAATTGAAGTAGCAAGTGGTTTATCTTGACAGTTGAAAGAAAAAAACCAAACCAACCTTGCTTTGAATGCTGTGCAGCTGAATGTGGAGTTAATTAGTTACTGTGATGTGTGTGAAAGATACTTGTCTGGAAGAACCAATCTGACAGCATAATCATCCTTTAAAAGAGGAGCTGACCAAGTCTAACCAATGTCATGCGGTCTGAAAATCAATTCTTAACAAGTCAGTGATGAAGCAGATGATTTGAAATAGATCTGGTGCTTTGTATCTCCTAAGACTGATTTTTCTCATGTAGGTGAAATACTAAATTGTATGTTAGAATATTAAGAATCTGTTAGTTTCAAATGCTGTTCAGATAAACTGTATTTGAGTTGTTTCGTCCTGTCATCAAAATTGTATCAACTAGAACGGAGCAGCCAAGTCAGTGCCAGTGCTGAAGTGTGGCTATCTGGTTACACTACAACTGTTGGAGCAGTTGAATCTTACATGTGTAACAACGGGTATGTCTGGAAAAACCCGTATTCCCCTGTCCTTGTTAACATGTTTTGCTTTTGCTATTCTCTTTTTTCAGTGGT
This sequence comes from Cnemophilus loriae, assembly GCA_013397755.1. Classification (NCBI taxonomy): domain Eukaryota; kingdom Metazoa; phylum Chordata; class Aves; order Passeriformes; family Corvidae; genus Cnemophilus; species Cnemophilus loriae. The sequence continues at coordinate 1,215,729 of VZTF01007531.1, forward strand.
GGATACGAATGACAGATTCCTGCGCAAAATAACAGTTGGGCAGGCAAACACGGAGAAAGGATTTGTCCGTCAGGTATGTAAAGGCAGTTAATAGATCACACTCTGGACAGGCTTGGCATTAGAGGCTGAGAGAGTTTCTGCAGTTCTTTCAGCGTACTTTGAATTGCGATGTTGAGGTCTGTTGCTGTTGTATAATAATCTTGCAGTGGAACTGATCATATTAATGAGTAACCGAAAAACCAATGCATATTCCACAATGTGTTGAAAGCACTTCAAAAACTGCATGTATCAGGGGTTTAACGCTGTCCTATGACAAGATTCCTTTATGTCCTCATAAAGTTAATTTCTGTGACTTTTATTAATTTTTTTTAAATTTCTGTAACAATTTATGTCGGATACATGTAATTCAAATTACGTTTAAATTTCATGTTAAAACTTGTTAAAAAATAAGCTTTTTATTCAGAGTTTTCATCTCCCTGTCATGCATCTCAACTTTGGAATCTGAATGTAACAACTTTGAGCATGTGCTTGCTTTTACTGTGTGGGCTTGAAGGGATAGTACAGCAAATAAGTATGTGGTGTAAAAAGCTAACCTGCATTACTATATGAGAGATTGTGGAAGTTTATTAAAGAATTTACTGATAAATTGAAAGCCAGACTTTCCCAACACCACCTGAACAAGTGTTCCTGGTGTAATATAGGTAAATCAATTTCTGAAACAATGCAGCATGGAACAGGAGCATCAGGAGGAGCAAATTCGTTGTGATGATGTGGAGTTGCTCCTAATTTGATGAAGATCTTGTAATCCAGCATTCTGGATCATGAAATTCGTGAGGTTCTGACTATTTTGGTGTGAACAGCTCTTGTGGTAGAGATAAGACTTTCACACATTTTGGAAATCCTAGCTTTAATTTTTCTTTGACATTTCAGACCTCTTCTAGGCCTTATGCCTAAATAAAGAGACCAAAACATAGCGGTATATTTTTTGCAGCAGGTAAAGCAAAGCCAAATTGGAGAGAACTTAAAAGAAATCGTAAAATCCTAGAACAATTTGGGTTGGAAAGGATCTGAAAGATCATCTAGTTCCAACCTCTCTGCCCTAAGCAGGGATGTCTTCCACTAGAAATGCTCGCTTATTTTGGTTCTGAACGCACAAAATAGAAATTTTTCTGTCTGCAGCTTACAGGAAATTCAGTATTAGCTAATAGTCATTTCTGATAATGGGCTGGGACTACAAAATATTATACTTGGTATGAGTTCCTTCAACTCTTGAGACCTTTTCATATGTTTAGATTTGTTTCAGTGACTCAGTATGATTATTAGTTTTAAGCCGGGTTCTGCCAGCCTTATTGTGTAGTTTTTTACCGCTGGAATTGTACTGCTGAGTTAAATGTGGCTTATTTTATTATAGAGTAGTAGTTGACAATATGTCTGTCAAATGTTGCTTCTGTACTTTTTTGGTTAAAAATTAATGCTTACAGTATTGAGATGTTGGACTGATGCATATCCATTCACATTTTAACATGGACTTAGTGACTCAAGAAATACAGTTAGCAGTTAGGAAAACTCATTTCAGAGCCTAGCCGGAGATCCAGAGAAAACAGGACTTCATAGTTACCAGATGCATTTTATAAATATTTGGAGTGATGTTCTAGCACTCTTAAAATCAATGACACCTGTGTAAAATGGCAGATCACAGCAGGCACAAAAGTCTTTATTTTAATGAACAGGGATACTGTGGTTTCTAAAGAGTATTACATGACTGATGCCCTTGATCCTGCAATTGAATCCATGTGGGTGGATCCTTTCATCAATAGAAAACTGACTTTGCAGCTAAGACTTCTGTCAGCACTTCATAAGTGTATAAAGGTTATTAGAGTTAAAATAGCACCTGCTGCCACACTCTTTTGTGCCTGTTTCTTCAATTAAATTTTATGTCACTCTTTGAGCATCTACCTGGGATTGGTTTTCCTGTCCTTTTGGGTTTATATAGAAACAATGATAATAAAAACTTTTTTTGTGGATCTTCTGATAAGCATTCTGACAAATTAGAAGTATTTCATTAAATAGGTTGGACATAGATTTCTCAGGTTTATTTCTTGTATTACATATGCTGCAATGACTTACTGAGGACATTCTCAAATTCAGAAAAGATAGTGGTATCCATGTCATCACAATGCTAACAAAGTTCATTGCATATAGAACTGTTTCCAAAGAATACAGAAAATCTGTTTCGTAACTTCAGCATTTCACTTGAATCTCTATGCTGAAAATCTCAGTTACAGAATTATTTTTCTTTTCCATGGTATGTAGGACTCCCTACCCGTGCCCAAAGCAGAAAAGTGCTCAGGTGTCTTCAGAAGTTTTGACTAAACAAGTGGGTACATAGAGGTCAGCCTGAATAGGGCTGCTCTGGGCTGTAGCTGTCAAAATCTAAAAGCAGGAACGTGGGTTAAAAAAGGGCAGAAGCTCTTAAAAGTCCTAGGCAAATGCACAAGAGTGGTAGGGTGTATGTTCTATGTAGATGCTTGTTAAAAACAGACAAAGGTCTCAATTTGAACAGATTCCTCTGGTATTAGTATGGGATACATCTGCCAGAGGTCTGATAGAAACAGTCCTGGGCTTTTTTCTTACACACATAGCAGTAGGATGTCAGTTACTAAACTTTATGTAGACTTTAATTGCTGGAGATGGAGAGATTACTAAAGAAATTGCAGTTCTTGATCACTGCCAACATTGCATTCCTATCACATAATATATTAATGGCTTTTCTTTTCTGTTTATGTTCTGACTGCATGTGGCCTGAGCTTTACTAATAGTGAATTAGCACAAATACTACTAATCTATACTGCAAGCTCTTAAAGAAAAGTAAAAGCTATTGCTCACATTGTGCTGAAATGATGCAAAGTGTGGGTGTATTTCTACAAGAGCCATAGAACTGATGCAACATATAGTTCTTGGTGCTTTTTGACTTACATGTTTGTTCAATTAATTAAAAAAAAGGGGCAGAGATATATTTTACGTTCTCATAGGTCAAGCACAAGACTTAACAGCATAGACTCTAAATTTTGAGCTAAAGTAGAAAAAGAATGATCAAATGTAACAAGAATGTTTTTGAAACCAGAATAAAAAAGCTGTTGGAGATCATTACAGGAAAAAAAAATAATTAAAAAAACCCTCCACAGTGCTGTGTTCCTTTGCTCAGGCCAGTAAAGCTCAAAACACATCTGGTGATTTTCTGTTTCTGCCACAGAAAAAAAAAATTCTTGGTCCTTCAGGGAGCTTCTCTAAGGATAATGTGAGCCAACGGGCTGAGAAGTCTGCAACACTGGCCCTCAAATAAATATAGTGTAATGGAGAATATTAATGAGGGAATATAAGGTGTTTGAAGTTCACAGAATCATACAATATCCTGAGTTGAAAGGGATGCATCAAAGTCTGAGTCTTGGCCCTGTGCAGGACCATCCCCAAGAGTCACACCCTATGCCTGAGAGCATTGTTCAAATGCTTCTTGAACTCTGTCAGGCTTCATTCTGTGATCGCTTCCCTGGGGAGCCTCTGCCCAGCCACCCTCTGGGTGAAGAACTTTCTTCTCATATCCAATCTAAACCTCCCCTGAAACAACTTCAGGCCATTCCCTCGGGTCCTGTCACAAGAGAAGAGATCAGTGCCTGCCCCTCCTCTTCCCTTCATGAGGAAGTTGCAGACTGCAATGAGGTCTCCCCTCGGTCTCCTCCAGGCTGAACAGACCAAGTGACCTCATCTGCTCCTCATATGGTATCCCCTCAAGGTCCGTCACCATTTTTGTAGCCCTTCTTTGTATGCTTTCCAGTATATTTATGTCTTTCTTGTATCGTGGCACCAAAACTGCCCCCAGCACTCGAGGTGAGGCCGCCCCAGTGCAGAGCAGAGCGGGACAATCCCCTCCCTTGCCCGGCTGGCGATGCTGTGCCTGATGCCCCCAGGACACGTTTGGCCCTCCTGGCTGCCAGGGCACTGCTGACTCATGTTCAACTTTCCTGGTCCATTGACCATGACCCCCAGGTCCCTTTCTGCAGCGCTGCTCTCCAGCCCCTCATTGCCCAGTCCGTACGTACAAGTTACTCTAGTCTTGAGTAATCTCAAAAGCTGAAGGTTGCTATTTAGAACACGTTTGAATTCCAGTGTGAAATTTATCTTTCCTGAGTTTACTCCTGATGATCCCCTGTGAGTATTTCAGCTGACTTAGATTTGGTTCATGATTCTCATTTCTGCTTTACAGGCTCAGTTTGATATTGCTGTTGCAAGTGAGATTATGGCCATCCTGGCACTTACCACGAGCCTTCAAGATATGAAAGAAAGACTGGGGAAGATCGTGGTGGCTAATGACAAGAAAGGAGAACCAGTAACAGCAGAGGATTTGGTACGTTCAGTGCTGTGGAGACCTGTGGATAACCTCAGACATGTTTGTTTTGCCTCTTGAAGCATTAAAAGGCAGGTGCATGCCAAGGATTTTGCTTTGAACAGCACAGTCAGATATCAAAGAAAGATCATCTTCTGGGCCAAAACCTGCTTGAGAATGAGAACAAGATGTAGAACTCATTTCTGCAACTCTGGTAACATCTGGTTCAGGAAACCTCTTGTCTCCGTAACCTACTTGGATCATTTTCTGCAGTTCTTAAGGCAAACAAATTCTGTGCTGGAGGGAGTCAAAGTGCGGGCTCTTATTTGAGAGAGCTGGTAATGTTTGCTACTGTACTTTTAGAGTCTGCTCAGATGTTACAATGATAGTTACCACATGAATGCCTCTTCCACTGAATCAGAATGGAAACAAGCTGTTCTTAATTCAAAGGTTGCTGATAGTGCTTGGGACAGGTTCATCTCTCATTAGATTTTTTTTTTTTCTTCTTTACCTTCATTAGTTGCTGTTTCCTCATTCCCTACTTCAGCTTCTGAAAAATAGTATGTTTTTTCTTTAAATGGCATTCTATCCCTTGTATCCAGGCTGTGAGTCATTTAACAGTGGTTGGAAGCTCACACGTGGTTGTGTATGGCCGGTTCTGGTGCAGCCAGGAGCTGCCAGTTGATGTTTGTAATCAGCTGCATGCCAGGAGCAGTCCCATGCCAGCCCACTGGTGATGGCTGCCTGTACCACACAGGCTCTGTATGTTTTCTCCCTGTTTCGCCCTGTTTTGTGAGCATCTGCTCAAACTTACTGAGTAATGAATGAGTAAAGCAGTGAGTATCCTGCCTTGCCAGCAAAGACAGCAAATCCGCAAGTCAGGAACACCTTCACAGCCTTAGTGGATTCCAGTTTAATAAAGAAATGAAAACATAATATCTAGTGTGCCTGGATTTAAGAATGAAATTAAGATAAGGTTAAAAATTTCTAACTACAGTTATCATTAAAATTCAAGGTAAATCATCTACTCCCAGTTATGCAGGAGACATGAAGAACTGCATTTAATATTCCAGCTGTTGAAGTTTTGCTTTTGCTTTTTAATTGTGTAACTTTGTCTTGGCCAAATGGAGGGGAGTGGGGAATAAGTTACATTATAAGGCATATGCAAAAACTTTAAAATGATTTAGTGTTAGAATTAAAATCGCATTTGAAATACATGATTTTAATTTTGACGCTACTGTGGTATGAAGGTACTTTAATTTATTAATATTGCAAAATATTTCACCTGCCATTCATTTAATGCTAATCAGCTTGATGAATGAAAGAAATGGTTTTTCCACTGGGGCAAAAGAATTTTAGAACTTTTCTACTGTGTCCCTAAAATGAAAGTAGTGCTCAGCAAAATGTCTGTTACTAATTCAGTTTTCCTTGGCCTTTTTTAAAACAAACTTCCTATGCTTAGTGTCTCAATCATTTGATAGTGTTGCTTGTACTGAACATATGTTTCTAGTTGTTCTTTAAAGCAGTGTTTTGTATTATACAAAAGAAGAACTGCCCAGAAAGAAAAAATCATCACAGTCTGAAGGACATATGTTATGAGCATCAGCAGCTATGCTGCTGCATTCTTTTTCTTCTGGAGGTTCTCCATACCATGCACAGGAAGGACTTGGGTGCATGTCATGATTGGGAAGTGCAGAAACTCCTACCTCTGTTGTTGTGCAATGTGTTAAAAACGAGTATGAGAACTATGGGAATAAGAGGAATATGATTTCATGGTTAAGGATGTAAAGCATCTCTTTGGAGAGTTCTATTCCTGTGTTTTTTGCAAAACTTACATGTGGTGCTCTGTCCACACAAACTGATTCTTACAGTACATAAGGAGTCACGCATTCCTCAGTCTGGTTTAATACTAGGCAGCTAAACAACTGAAATTTATGGAAAGAGTGAAACTCCATCAAGAACTTTGAACCAGGAAAAATTATTTTCTGTTGTCTCCAAATTCCATTCTTTTGAGCGTCCAAAATTGGTGAATATTTTTGAATTTGATTCTTGTGTGTGCAGGTTTCTCTTTTGAAGAACAGGAACAGTTGTTCATTTCTGAAGACTTACTAATATTGGTGAAGATGCTGTGGTGTTGGGATTTTAAAAATGTCAAAAGAAATTAGTGGGGTTTCTAAGATTTCTGTATCAAATTAAATAATGCTTACTTTGTACAAGGGGAGAGAGCTTATGAATAACTGTACTGCACTGGTGAAAGTGTACTGCAGAAAGTTGAATCCTCTGGAAACAACAGCAGGAAAAGTATAGTCAAAGACCGTAACAAGCCATAATTCATATGTACGAAGAAGAAAAATTTCTGTTCTATCATGTGGCATTTCATCTCTGCTGCTGGTTTCTCCCCACAGGTGGTCAGTCTGTTTGAGCAGCTTGCAACTAAACCTGCCATTTCTAGACTTTAAATGCAGTCTCTACTCTTCCCCTCTTCCCCTGCATCTTCTGCTGCCTGTGTTCATATAATCCAAGTATTATATCTTGAGAAAATTTTCACACACTTCGAGATGTGAAGCCATTCTCCTCCTGAATTTTCATCCTCCTTTCAAGTCAGGGTCAGTGAAGAGGTAAAGCTCTATAGTTCAGAAAGGAAAGATCTCAAGACACCTGAACAGAGGAAAAACACTGTACAAGATTTTAGAATGCTCTCAATCCAGATTCAACAGTTTTGACTTCTATTTTTGTAAAACAAAATCAGGTTTGAAAGCTTGAATCTATCATAGTCCATTGACATGGAACGTTTTAGCCCAAAGAACTGCAATTACATATAGTTCTAAGAAACTTTAAAGGCAACTTTATCATGAGAAATAGCACATAACCTGAATAATGGGTCAGTTCTACCTATCATTGAAAAAAAAATCTGAGGTTCGTGTTTATAGCCTACACAGATTGAATTTATGCAAGTTTAAATATTTGACAGTAGTCTTTAGTTCTTTGAAATCTATGTGATCCAAAACCACTAAACCTTTCTCTGTGATTTGTTTCCAGATGTACACACAAAATACTTCACAAAAATACAATTGCTCTTAATTTTGACTTTATATGCAATATATTTATCATAATACAATAGTAAAACCTAAAATACACATTGGCAGATATAAACCATATGCAGAGACGGGCTAGGAATAATAGAAAAAAGATAAATTGAATATTTCATGAATTGAGAAGACTCTTTCCACAAGAGTAATGGATTAAATGTCTATCCTCTGTAATGGAATATGTTGAACTCTTTGCCAAAATGTGGTGCTCATTGTACAGTATTCTGAAGACTTAATTGCTTTTTGGCTTTTATAGTGAGGTAGAATTCTGATGGACACATACCAAATCTTTATGTGAAGCTGAATCGGTATATATGCCCTAGATCAGTATTTCAGCAGATATGAAAAATATTAAATAAATATGTCACTATTTTTTTTTAAGTAAGACTTCTTCTCAGCTTACTTTCTGTGCCATACTGTTAGATTTCAGTTGTTCCAGGACCAAAAAAAAGAAATCGCTTCATATTTACTTATATAAATGATCTGTCAGCTAGTGTGACTTTGTTCTCTGGTTTGTCAGAAACATTGTGTACAGTGTTCACTTCAAACAAAAGGAGTTGCAATTCTTCTCAGATTGTGGTTTAAGGTTTAGTTCTTTACAGGACTGAAATTGCAGAAAGTATTACTATTTTGTTAGAGACTATAGTTTCAACTGAAGGGAAGTTACAGGTACTTCATTATTTTTCTTATAAAGAAAAGGGTTTTTCTCTGCCCTTCCGTCTGTGTAGCCTTTATTCATTTCATAGTAGTTACTTTCAATCACTAGCCTTGTCATCTGGTGCTGGCTTTCATTTCCACTCTTGACAGACTTCAGACACTGCTCCACTGGAAGTTGCTTTGAAAGTATTTTGGATTTTCATCTAAGTTTGCCTTTCCTGTGTCACGTGTGTAATTTATTTTGTGCTCTGTGATCTGTGCTGTCCTGGGGAGCATACCTGCCCTGACGGCTGGTGGATAGATGGAAGGAGCATTATTTTCAGGAATACTTGTGATCAGTTCCAGGAAGGAACTCAGAAAAGTTGGACATCTGTATACAGTTGATTCAGAGCCCTGCTTCTTTCTTCTGACTGTGAGTTGGTGAAAAGCTAATGGTCTTTGGGCTCTCACCAGCTTAATTGGTGTGTAAGTCTCGAAGCCCCTAATTCTTTTATAAGAAGTTTATCTACCTTTTCTGAATTGGAAGTAGGAACCTGGTTCCTTAAATAGCTTTGAGAATCAGATCCAGGACTTGGAATGAGTGGTAGGAATTGCTTACTAGATACTTGGAGGATTGAGAATACAAAGAAATGAAAACTTCATTCTCACAGTCGTGTCAGATAGGTATGAAAGCTTTATTGTTTGTTTAGCTTTTAAGGACTGCTGTTGACACCAAACCTGGTTAAGAACCATGGGAGGCAGATAGACACAAGATATGCCTATTGGAGTATTTCTTTCTTTTTTTCTTTTCAGCTTCAGATAAAATGAGTTGTTGTGTCCAGAATGCATGTCTAGTATTTCCCAAATAATGCATAAGTAATATCTCCCCAAAAAGTTAAAATGCAGAGGAAGTATTTTTTTACTTCACTATTTTTATCAGATTTTTATCACTATTTTTATCAGAAAGCAAAGGAGACAGGATTTGAGCTATTATTATCTAGAAGGGGCAGGGGAGGAGGCTGGGGGAGAGGTGTCCTGATTTTATTTTTCACTTCTTCTTCCAAGTCTTCCTTCCAGTAGGGCTGATCTGTGGGTGCTCAGGTAGTTATTCTTGCTGTTGACCACTTGAAAGACCGATGTAAAGTTTTGCATTTGGCTTTTTTTTTTTCCCCTCCAGAAATGAGAGTATTTGAATATATAAGCAACATAGCACCAGGCAGTTTCTACAGAAGTGGTGGAGCTTCACCCATTTTGAAAGAGCTGGAGTGCTTACGTTTTCCTTGTGTTTTAATCCTGGCTTCTAAAATTAACATCCTAAGAAACAGCAATCTATTCCTTTGCTAATTCAGAAGATTAAAAACTATGCTGTTTTGCTATCAGTTTCTCATATTGTATCTTTGTGGATCCATTGGGTTTTGGAAATAGTGGGAGATGCAGAGTGCAAAGAAAAATCTTTTCCTTTTCTCTCTTCTTCACAGTCCTCCAAGGAAACACTTGCTATGCATTAGTAGAAACCAGTTTTACTATTTTGGTTTCAATTCAGTTTTATCTAGGGCCAAATATTCTGCATCATTTTCCTCTGAAGTCCATGCTCAGATGTGATGCTCAGAAAGGGGAAAATTTAATTTTATAAAATACTGTACTTGATCGCCACATACTTTCATGTCTCTTATCTGTCTCCGTCAAAATTTTCATGCAGACTGATTGCTCAAATTTTGGGTTAGTTAACAAAAGCTGTGTTGAGAGTTATACAGGCACTATTTTTATTGCCTTTCTTTATTTGAATATTATTATTCATCTCTTTATAGGCTACTTGGATATTGTACCCATGTCTTTCAATCTTCATTTTAAACAATTTACAGCAGCTAGGATTTTTGTTTGGTTTTCATGTTTCTTTTCAATACAAAAATATATTAAATTCATTTTTTTGCATTCTCTGGCAAGTCTGTGAGCCACTCTTTATAACACTACTGTGGTTTTTTTGAACCATGATCTAGTTCTTTCCAAACGAAACACATTATCTCCAAATCAAAGTAATTCAAGAATAAACATGAGGGTATGCTGGTGGTTTCTAGATAGCACTCTTCATATAGTCTGATAGTGATGTGCACACTCTGTAGCCTTTTTTGGTTTTTTTCCTAAAATGAGCATTGAAATGTGGTGTAGAGGGATGTCATGGCTTTTATTGATTTTAAGGTCAGTCAGTGTGAAATTTATACTTCAACAAAATTTTTAGGGAGGAGTAAGGTTTTTTACAACCAAAATGAAGCATTTTGCTCAGCTCCTTTTGTACTCTCATCATCACAGTAAGGCACCTCTAACTTTTAATCTTATGCTGTATTCCTTATCTGCCACTAGTAAACTCTGTGGCTACTTTCATCCTGTATCTGTTATGTATATATTTGTACAAGTCTTGAAAAATACCCTTTCTGGTTGTTGCTAGCTATTGATTTATGCTATTGATTCTGTCATAAAGGAAATACATCTGTCATTTCATTAAGCAGTTTTAGCAAGTTACTGCCTTCTTGCTTTCTCAGGTCTCAGTGGCCTTTGGCACTTCATCTTTTGTTACCTCAAACATCCTCATGCTGATCACTTAATTCTGTTTCTGATCTCTCCATGAAATAGGACAATGAAATTACCTGTTGCCTTTTAAGCGTATGCGGAACAAAATCATTTTTGTTTTTGACACACTGTAAATACAGAATTTTAGAAGTCTTGAGATAATATCTAAATAAATTCTTTATGCATCGCTGTAACACTGCTTTGAACTGTAAGGGTTGTTTAACTATAAGCTTAAGTGTAACTTGGAAATGTTGCACCTTAGAATTGACTTCCTTAAAATGTGGATTCTTGTCTTTTAGGGAGTAACTGGAGCTTTGGCAGTTTTGATGAAAGATGCAATTAAGCCCACGCTAATGCAGACATTAGAGGTAAGTATGGCTTATGGTGCCTGCCCTTCTCCAACTTTCAAATTCCGTGTTGTGCTGGTCATGCTTCTCTTCAGCAGCTCTGCTTGACTTTCAAAGTTCAAGCCAGGGTCAGATCCATAAAGGCATTCATTTGTTCATGTTAACTATTTAACTCTATCTGCATTTATATATTGGTTTTCTTCCTCTTTGAGATCTGGCTGTAGTCATAATTTTACCTAGTGTTGCAAACAAGCTGCAGTGCATTGTTGAGCTGCTTCTGAGCACACTGGGAGGCAGATTGGTCTTCTGAGTCACAGATTTACTACTGTTTCCCACCTTCTTCTTATGGGGAAGTTTCCTTTTTGTGTATTTCTTTTATAGGGGTGTTCCCATGACAATTCCCATAGCCCAGCATTTTGTGTGGAAAAAAGATGCTTTGCTGTGGCCATTCTAACCTGTATTGCAGTTTGTGCCATTCATAATCACAGGAGGGTCCTTTTAGCAGTTTGTGCATTTTCAAAAGATGGCTCCCAGCCACACTGTCTTGCCATAGTGCCTTCGTGGACTAAATGCAGCTTTGATGAGAGGAATGAGAGGAATGTTTTACACCTACCATAGTGAGCTGGTTTCCAAAAGCCTAAAGAGTGTAGAATTAGTGCAACCTAACTTTGTGCCTGGGCAGTCTAGTATTGATGTTTTGATGGGAAAATGAATGATGAGCAACATTCAAGGGGAGAAGGAGAAAGAAAAATGAGGAAACAATGAAGCAGCTTTGAAAACAAATGCACTTGGAGAAAAATCAATGTATGTTTTTTTCATTTGACCATCAAAATTACATAGCTGGAATATTTCACAACGATTCTTGATATGGTGAAAAGCTGAAGAATGCAGAAAGATACCAGTGCAGTCACCAGTTGATAAAAATGTCTCATTTTCTACAGCATGTTGAAGTGATAACTACCTTTTTGCTCTTGTGTTTGGACTGGGACAACCTCCTAGTCTCAGGGAATAGTAGAAAAACAGAATTTAAGTCTATCTTATTTTATTATAGCCATCTTAATTCATTTCCCCTGCAAAGAAAACCTGTTCTTTCATGTGGCTGTATGAAGAATGCGTGTGTGTGTGTGTGATAATTTTAATATAACATCCAATAGCAGAAACTGGAGGTCACATAGAATCAAGAATGTCACAGCCAGAACTGAGTATTAAATCACCACTTGGATAACATTGTATGTGTTAAGCACCAGTGACAAGGTAGCTTTGATTCTGACTGTTTAGTCACTCGATTTGCACTTTGCATATCTGCTGGAAAATACTGTGGTTTTGTTGCAGTGTTCTGAAAGACAATTATAAATGTCAGAAGAGATTTTTTTTATTGATAGGCTTTTGGTTCTGGGACTTGCATGCATTTATTTTTTTCCCTGCACTTCTTTATATTCACATTTCTATGCAATAAAATTCCTGCCTTTTATGTGGTATTCTTTTCTAGTCTAATCTATGCTATGGCTGAAACATCTGCCAACTTTCATCAAACGCTATTGCTTGTTAGCAGGACCCTGACCACATTGCCCAAAGATACATTTTTCCCCTAAATTCTTCTCACAAGCTTATTTTTAAAACAGCAAACTAAAGCAGCTCAGAAGACTGCTTCATGCTCCACTCCTCCACTTTGAGTCTTAAAGATGAATTTTTGTCACCCTTTGTTGGCTTGCAGGCTAATATGAGTCACCTATCCAAGAATGGAGATCCCCAGTTTATCTAAATGTTTTTCAATACAGTGTTGTGCTTTGGCTGATGTCCTTTTGGGCTGTGTCATTGCTCTCATGTGGAATCACAGAACCCACTGAGTTGCAAGGGACCCCCGAGGATAACCAAGTCCAGCTTCTCACCCTGCACACAACCAAGAGTCACACCCTGTGCCTGAGAGCATTGTCCAAATGCTTCTTGAACTCTGTCAGGCTTGGTGCTGTGACCACTTCCCTGGGGAGCCTGTTCCAGTGCCCAGCCACCCTCTGGGTGAAAAACCTTTTCCTAATATCCAACCTAAACCTCCCTGACACAACTTCAGGCCATTCCCTTGGGTCCTGTCACTGGGCACCACAGAGAAGAGATCAGTGCCTGCCCCTTCTCTTCCCTTCACAAGGAAGTTGTAACTGCAATGAGGTTTCCCCTCAATCTCCTCTTCTCCAGGCTGAACAGACCAAGTGACCTCAGCCACTCCTTATGCAGCTTCCCCTCAAGGCCTTTCACCATCTTTGTTGCCCTCCTTTGGATGCTCTCTAATGGTTTAATGTCTTTTTTTACACTGTGGCACCCAAAACTGCCCCCAGCACTCGAGGTGAGGCCGCCCCAGTGCAGAGCAGAGCGGGACAATCCCCTCCCTTGCCCAACTGGTGAAGCTGTGCCTGATGCTCCCCAGGACACGACTGGCCCTCCTGGGGATGCAATGGCCTGCTCTGTTACTGCCTATGCTGTTGCTGCTCTTGAGCTCTCTTCATTATTTTTAATTCTTCATGTGAATAACTGTAAGAGGTGCTACTTTTAATAGCTTCAGTTAAAAAAAAANAGGGGAAAAGGAAGATGTTGTGCCCTGCACACTTGAATGTACTCTAGTGATCCACTTATGAGTTAAGAGCCCTCTAGCATGACAGATTTTAAGCCAAGCTAATCCTAGTATACCCTGAGGCTGTAGATGTAATAATATTTCTTCTGCTATAGGTAATGCCATCTTTCTGATGAATGTGTGAATTGCAAATCAGAAATGAGGATGACTGAAGCCTACATTACACTTGAAATAAACCTAATAAGAAGCACCCAAAAGTTAGCATCTGAAGTTTCCCAAGAGGTTACCAATATTAATTGGGCAACACAATCCTAATCTCTTTGGGGAGAACAAGTTCTTCATGAAAGTGTAAGGACCTTTAGCAACAGCACCACGATTTGAAAATAGTGAAATCAGAAGTGATCCTGCAGCACACAGGTTGTGGAAAAAGAGAATAATATGATTACAGAGAACACAAATACAGCTCAGAATGCGCCATGGACTTGTCCGCTAGTTAGGGATGAAACCATTCACCAAAGCAGGTCTTCCAGATTATTTTGGGGAATGGCAAAAAGAGTGCCGGATGAGGGAGAGCAGGAGATCTGGATGACTGACAGTTGATTTGGCATAATTTTTAAGTCATAGTGTCTGTGGGTAGCAGTGGCTGGAAGTAGCTGTTGCAGAGATAGTAGCCAGATAGAAGAAGCCAGTGCAGCTGCACTCTGTGATCTGGCCGCGAGCCTGTAGACGGGAATTGTGTTAAGCCGTGGAAGTCTGAGGAGTTGCTTCTAAGGGCCTGTGAAAAGGGAGAAGAACAACATGCTCAGTAGATTTGCACCAACTTTATATGGATGTCTGCATGCACTGGAGAAGAGGCTCAGAAGGTCATAAATCAAAAATGACCAAATGTCAGTCCTGTGTGGAACTGAACTGGCAGGTTAGGTCAGTGCTTTTTTTCATATGTGAATTGATGTGTGTTTTAATTTGCTGGGTTTTAAAGAGGTTTCGTGGTGGGTTGCTTTCCATCACAGTCTTGCTACTCCGACACCAGAAATTCCGCCTGAAAGTGTTAGTGATTGACAGTGTTTTATATGCAGGAATGACAGTAAAAATCTCAAAGTGGGAGACACAGGGCACTCCATCTACAATAGCTGCAGACTTCAGTGGAACTTGTGTCCAGTGCTGTAGAATTGAGATTACTTTGTTTGGAATGTACATAATGATTTCATAGTGTTTATCCATGTTTCTCATGACAGATTTGTTGTTTTGTCGACTGATCCCTTAATGTTTAGCATTTATTTATACCACGTGTAACAGAGCAGCTGCTCTATGGGACAACCCTTTGTAGTTGCAGGCTGGCTGCTCTGGGATGGTTTGTTCTGTTACTTTTGAAGTGCCACGCACAGTAAAGATGAGAGAAGGATGGTAATAAGTATTATAAACATCCTTCTAGCGGCCAGATAACTTCAGATATTTATTGACATTCTGGGTTTATTTTCTTTTACTGAAACTTGGATAATGAAATTTTCTGTACTGAAAACAGTCAGCAGAATGCATCCCTGTGCCACTGTTTGGTTCTCCATATAGTTTGTTAAAAGCGTAGCAAAAATAAGTGGCAAAAATAAGTGGGACAGATGGACTGGCACAGTCACTAAAGCTGGCCTGAGAAGACATTGTTGTCCCTGTTCCAGGGTGTGCCTGAGGCTCCCAAGGTCCTGCTGGAGTTCACTCTCTTCAGTACCTAGACTTTACTTTTCTGCCAGGATTGCTCTTGTAAAAAAACATTCCGATAGCTCTTCCTTTTTTTCTGGTGGATTTCAGAGCTCCAGGGGACATCTGTCTATGCCAGTGATTTAGTAGTATGTTTGGATTTCAAGTTAGTCATGGGAGCCTCTTGACTTCCAATATTCTGGATTTTGGATCCTGCAGTCCAAATTTCCTTCCTATCCATGCTGTGTGGACGACCTCTTGGAAGCACAGTTGCACAGGGAATGTAGGAGGAGACCCTTCTGGCACCTCTCTTTGCATAGCTGCTTCAGTGTGTGCTGGGCTGCCCAGTCCCTGGCTGCGGCTGTGGGTCCGTGCATCACATCTGCTCATGTGTGCACTGGGCTCTAACAAGGCCAGCCCTGTACTTGCTTGCCACAAGAAATCAGAGCTTGGAAGAGTAAAATTAGACCTACTGAGTAATAAAAGACAAATTGGAATAAATCTTACGGATCTGAGTCTGGTAGCTGAAGATTTGTGGTCTTACTTATTTGAATGCCAGAAGCGTAAATACTGGATTAAAGCAGAAGTAAAACTTAAGCTTAGTTTGGTGGAAGTTGTTTGCATTTTATTTTGTATATTACAAGCTCTTTGGGATAGGGATAACATATTTTGCATAGCACCTATTAGTCTGATGCCCAAATAAGAAGCTTTGAGTGCAAATGTAGTTCATGTTAAATTTTTGCGTATCTGTGTAAAATCCCAGTTGATATTGCAGTATGTGTCCATTAGCAGATAGACAGCAAGAAGAAAACCTAACCCTAAGTAAACACTGTGTTATGATTATAGTGATCTGCATCAATTCTCTTGTTACAGGGCGTGATTTCTCCTTTATTTAATTTTTTGGCTTCTGTTTCTACTTTAACATGTACGAGGCAGAGTTATCTGAGTTGTAGCTTAATTGTGTTGTTCCTGGAGAATAGCCCCCACCCATGTGAGTTCATGTGCCAGTGTCTAAAAGGTTACTTGTCTTTCCTCTGAGCCAAACAATTATATGTTATTACATCTGAAGGAAGCAGTAAGAAGAGATGCATTTTGTTGATATATCATTTTTGTCTATGATTTCTAGTCATCATTACTAAAATCATATTTTCTGTAAAACACCACTTAGATTACAGTAGAAAAATAGAGATTTTCTTATGTAGGTTTTTTCCTTAAGACACTGGTGGTTGGGGGAAGGGAGGAGGAAGAAGCAACTTTTATTATATGGTTAATAGTTTCCAGGTTGTGGCTCGGGACTGTTAGATGTGCCCTGCAGCTGATCCGTAGAACACTGTAGTCCTTAACTGGTGTTTCTGGTCAAAACTTGAGAGAAGTTGCCTGGTAGGCTGCCTGAAATTTTGAGGGTTGGCAGTAGCTCGTAGTACAGAATGTGAGAAGAACACCGATGGAGATAATGTGAAATTGTCTGCTTACCTTTTCTTTAACCAGCTTGGCACTTCAAGATGCATAAATGCAACAGTGGGCATCTGTTTGCCTAAGTATTTTGAAATAAAACAGCTGAAGTGACATCCTTCTGTCTGATTGTGTATTCTGTTTTAGAGAAAAAAATAGCAGTTAATGTAATCACACATATTCCTGATCTATTTCTAAGGATGCTTATTTTCTAATTTCTCCTTTCCTTGGGATGCCTGCCAAAAATATAAGAGGGAAGCTGAGAACTGCTTCCTACCTCATGAATTCCCTATACGTAGCTAATTTGCTTACTCCTTGCCTCTCCTTTCTGTGGTTTAGATTGGTCTGTGCTACAGAGGCGTTTTCCCTGTGTATTTATATAGTGTCTAGTGCAGGAGAATTCAGCTCTGCACCTGGGCTCCCAGCAGCAGTGAATGCTTTTTCTATTGTGTCAGTATCCCCGCTGCACCCCAGCACGTCCCTTGCCATCTCCCTCTCCAGCTCCTTAACCCTTGACCCTGGTCCCTCGTAGCTTCCGCTGGCTCCTCTGCCTGCACAGGAATGGCTGTTGCAGCCAGTGAGGAAAGCAGGAGCACACCGGGCTGGAGTAGGGCCAGAGCTGGGCTCTTACTTGTGTACCTGCAGCGCTGCATTTAGTGCGTGTTGCAGGACGTGTGCCAGAATAGCACACCACAGTATTAGAGCTGTGGAAATATGAAACATTAATTAGTACAAGGTGGGGTGGGGAAGTTGTGTAGATTACCCACAGGTTGCACTGCTGTCTGTTACCTTTCTAGGAATGAAGCAGGTTCTGACATCTAGGCCTGCCAGTGAATGAGGTCTCAAGCACCTGAGATGTACCTAGAAGCCCTAAATTGTCTAATGGCACTTCCTTGCTGTATGTGCTTTGATTAATACATAATTTTGTTTAGTCAGCAAAATTATTGAGGTTTGGGCTGCGATAGGGTTAATTTCCTTCACATCAGCTAGTACGGGGCTTTGTTTTGGATTTGTGCTGGAGACGGTGTTGATAACACAGGAATGTTTTTGTTATTGGTGAGCAGGGCTTGCACAGAGTCAAGGCCTTTTCTGTCTCTCACCCCACCAGCAAGCAGGCTGGGGGGTACACGAGATGTTGGGAGGGGACACAGTCGGGACAGCTGTCTCCAGCTGGCACAACGGGTATTCCAGAGCATATGGCATTGAGCATACAAAGCTGTGGGAAGAAGAAGGAAGGGGGGACATTCGGAGTGATGGCATTTGTCTTCCCAAGTAACCGTTACACATGATGGCGCCCTGCTTTCCTGGGCTGGACACCTGCCAGCCCATGGGAAGGAGGAATGAATTCCTTGTTTTGCTTTGCTCGTGTGTGTGCAATCCAATCTTTACCTATTAAATTGTCTTTATCTCAACCTATGAGTTTTCTTACTTTACCCTTCTGATGTGCTCCCCCATCCCACTGGTAGAGGAGTGAGTAATTAGCTGTGTGGGGCTTAGTTGCTGGCTGGGGTTAAACCATGACATCTATACATTGAATTACTTACATGTATTTTTTTAATCATCCAGGGAACACCAGTATTTGTTCACGCTGGACCTTTTGCTAACATTGCACATGGAAATTCTTCTGTTTTGGCAGATAAAATTGCCCTTAAATTAGTTGGCGAGAAAGGATTTGTAGGTAAGTAAATATTCAGTTTATTGTATTATGATCTGTTGGTAAATTGGCAGTGATGCAAATGAACGGAAAAAGCAGCAATTAAAGGTAAGAATGCTAATTTATTATTAATATCAGCATAAAATAATCTTCAAGTGAATGTGTAACAAGCCAAAAGCATTTCTTCTCTTACCCTGCCCTTTGTCTCAAGTCCTGCCACCATGGTCCTGTCACCATGTTTGAGACTCCATGAAGTAGCTGAACCAGTCAAATGACTGGATTGCATTGAAAGAGGTGTCCTGTTGTTCATTCTGTTAGTATTCATCTGGCCTCACTGGATAAACCAACAGAAACCATTCTTTTTTTCCTGCTGAATTATTTCTCTACCAGTTCAGTAAACTCAGCCAAATCAGAGGTCAGATGTCCCTGAGCCAGTGCAGAGGACTAGCACAGGCAAGGTGGTAGAAGAAAGACTAATACTGCCTCATTTTGGTGGCTGTGAGCCATTAGGTTGGTCCAGCTGCATTGTCAAACCTCACCACGAGGCCCTTATGTTCCCATGAAAGCATTTGAGTGGGCAGACTCTTTTTATATTAGGAATTCAGCCTGCACAAGCAACAGTAGACACATAGAGCTTACAGTTGCAGGCAAAATAAACTTGTGGCTGAACGATGAACTAGCTTTTATAAAAATTGTTGTGAGTGTTTAAACCTTAGAATTAATTAAATGAAAGGGGTGTTCCTGCTTTGCAGTAGTGATGCCTTTGCACTGCTGCAGCTGTTATTGTCTGTGTCCTGAACATCCAGGTTGGATCACATTCAAATCCTAAAGCTGAAGTTCAAGTACCTGTGGAACAATGCTCTTGAAAAGATGCAGCAATGTGAAACCTGTGGTTTCTTGTGCTAGCACCTTTAAACTAGTAGAGAAACATGTATGTATATGCTTATGTCGTACTTACATACAGGAAAGGATTGTTTTTTACAGTGTTGTACAGCTTAAAGGTCTGTTTATTTCCCTCTATTAATCAAACATCCATTCAAAGAACATTTTGCATTCTGAATACATTTATTTAATGATAGTTGAATTCGTATTTCATTGGGCCATGTTTGTTGTTACATGGCTTTGGAGAAAGAAGAGCAAAAGCATTTAGGGTAGTTAACATTTCTCACACAGGCCATGTGAAGTGACTTTGTTTCTGCAGTGTGCAGTCTTTTCAAGTGAGGAGTCAGTTGTGTATCAATTGAATGAAAGTATGTTGGCGACAGTCTTGAGTCTTGATCCAGGTTTCGGAGCCCAGAATGTATTGCCTTGGATTTGGATTCCCTTCCATTGAGTGCATCCCTCAGGCACTGAGAGCATATCCTTGCATTTTTTTCAGTCTTATCCACCTGTTTGTCTTTAACGCTCTTTTCTGCTTTGTTTGTCTTTGGCTCCAGTTTCTCTGTTGGGAGACAAAGCAGCGTAGCTTCAGTATAGGAAAACCTTTGTGCGTTGCCAGCTAAAGGCTCTTGTTCAGATTTTATTCCACAGAACACAAATCCCCATGAAACTGGCTTTAGAATAAGACTGCCTTTGCTCTGCAGAGCCAGGAACTTCAGCATGATTTGTAGATCCGTGTTAGATTATTAAAAGCAATAGTTCATAGAGTGGTCTACTTAAATAAACTTTACAGGTAGTCACAAGTGTAAATGTTTGTTCTAATGGTTGTAATTACCATAAGCTTTATGGTTTAAAAAAATACATTTTTTCTGGTAGCTAGTCAGAGCACGTGGGCAGAGACTACATGTAGCACTCACTGGTTTGTTAAGTACTGTCCTATCCTACCCTACGCAATTGAAGTCTAAAATGACAGCTACGAAGTGTGCACCAGTCCACACTGAGGTGACATCCATACAGATGGAGAGCCCAGTGCCTTGTGAATATGCACAGCAAAGCAGGTAGCAAGAAACTCCACTGCATTCCTGCTCAGTGTGGAGTTTGCCTGAACCCTGTATGACCATCGAAATTCCATGGAGAAAGCTGATCCTGTGGTTAATTCAGACAGCCAGGGTGCAGGACAGCTATGCTGCAGTTAGGTAAGTATAGTTTAGTTAATAAGTTTAGTTACTCTTGCTAAAAGTAAAAGTTTTCACTGTTCCACATTTCCCTTTTGTCAGTGTTCTCGTGCATTAGATCTGACACTCATTAAATCTTGTATGAGCTATTACAGTTCACTTTCTGCCATGTAGGTTAGTTGCATAAGCTCAGGAGAGAATCCAAAAGGTGCCAGGAATAGAGTAAGGTATCTTGCAGAACCATGTGGCTGGGAGACATTTTAGGGACCACAGGCTATGAGATTGCTCTCAGCTGCATCCAAAGCAGGAACATAAGAAATCTGTGACTTAGTCTGCAATTAAATTATTTTCCTGAATAGTAGAATAAATATCTTAATGTACTTACGTTAGCTCACTCACCGTGAGATGGGATGATGATGTAAAATATATATAATTCATATATTTATTGTTTTATATATTTAGTGTTTATATCTATTTCTTATTTATTCCTTTTTTTTTTTTTACTTACACCATATTTATTTTAGAGCAGAATTTCCTGTTAAGTGTGTGGACAGTACTAAGGAGAGTAGTATGGCTTGAATTTGCAACACAGTTCTACAAATACAGACTTTTTAAACTTTGTCTTGGTTTAAGCACCCTCCTTCCTCCAGCTGCTTGTTTCCAGTCCTTTGCAACCCCTCTGTTTCACCAGCACACCTGTTCACAGAGCCACGTTACAAGCTAAACTGGAGCCTTGGTCTCGATTGAAAACAACTGCAACAAAAAAAATCCCTTTCCTTCCCCCTCACAGACAGCATCTGGGCAAACAGCTTTGTGTGACAGGGGGAAGATGAGATAATGCCACATAAGATGGTGTTTTTGCTGAAATAAATATTTATGGTATTATAGCCTCATTTGGAGCTTTCAAGCGCCAGTGAAGCTACTGTGGATACACTAGCTGACCAGACTGAGCCTGCATTGCCAGAGCAGCTAAGCCTGTCTCCTTTCTCAGCCTGTGCTCAGCTGTTTTTGCATGACATCCCAGCAGAAACCTATTGCCCTTTTTGTTGGCTTAGTTTTCTGCTGACTTAACACAGAAGCAGTTCAGCGCAGAGTCATAAAAACACCAGAGCTGGTGCAGGAGAGGGTGAGCTGGGACAGCCAGCAGTGAGAAACCAATCTGTTGTGTAGATCCAATTGCTTGTGGGACCATGTGCCACAGCCAAGGCAAAAAAAAAAGAACCCTCTCAAAATATTCTTTTAAATTTTATTTTTAAACCTTACTTTCTCTCTCTGGCCTGCATTGCCTGTTTCTCTGCTTTCTTTTCAGCTGGAATGGCATCATGCTGTGCCTTTTGAATAGTGTCAGGTAACAGTGATGTAGACAGTCTGCTTTAAAAAAAATCTAAATGAAGTTTAACCACTGAGTCCTGTTGCGAACTCTCCCTAACTGAAGGCATTCCCTGCTTCAGTTTCAGGTATCCAAGTGAATCACAGGCCCTCATTAGATTTTACATAGCTTAAGCCTTTTAGCTCATCTTTTCCTTTCTCTCTTTCCTGAGCCTTGTTGCTATGTAGTGGTAACTCAGCCTTTTTGCTCCGATTTTGAGTTCTTGGCATGAGTTTTGCCACTGAACTTTAAGTGCAATGCTGCAGCCGCCACTGGCTGGTTTGCATTTGTTTGTCCTCTCAGCCTTTTAGTGTTTCCCTGCAGATTCCCCCTGCCCGTGCTGCAGGCAAGCGTGGCCCACTGAGGATGGCTGCAGGCAGCCCCTGCATGGGGAGCACCCGCGCTGTGGCACGGTGAATGTACCCATCATCACAGTGGCTGTGTCCCTGGAACTGTAGGTTTTGTGGCTCTCTGAACTCGGGGCTTTCCTGAGCTGTCAGCGTGTCAGAAATTACTGCACTACGCAACTCAACAGATTACCCCATCCATCTCTTTAATCCTTTTGTGTTTCAGCTGAGCTGAAGAGAGGGGTTATTGTAAATCAGAAGACAGGTGAAGCATGAGTAGATGCTTGGAATCCTAAAGTTCTGCAAAGTTTTTCTCAAGTTTGTTTTTCAGGTTTGGATTTTATGTTTGTCAGTTGCTTTCTTTGCTACTCCTGATAAGCATGTCGCATTCCATGCTGAGAGCATGCTGTGCTGGGCAACTTTGTCCTGGTATGTTCTATCAGGTGACAAGAGGGGAATTATTGCAAACTGTTGCTGACTTAAGAAAAGTTCACTTTCTGTTTCTTTCTTTAGTTGGTACACTTGATGTAATTCAAAAGAATTTGAAGAAGCAGTAAATTTTTATAAGCTAAGTAATTGACTCTTTTTATTGTGTCGGTACTCTGTTGGTTAGAGTAAGCTATTGATGCTAGCTGTTCTAAGTATCTCTTCAGTACATACAAAGTTGTATTTCATAGGGTATCCATTTTACATACTCTCAGGGCAGACATTGTTTAACAAGTTTATAAAGCACCTTATAAAAATTGTATGTGTTTAATACACTAAGTGAATAATCTTCAGTAGATTTTTTTTTAATGTCATAAGACACTTCGATCCATTTTTTAGTGTACTCTTTTTCCAAAAAAGGAAATAAAACCCAAATACTTTGGCTAAACTTCTTTTGGCACCACTAGTACATGTGACATTATTACATTTAAATGTCAAGTTCAAGGATTTATTTTTAATATTTTTTTGCTTGATACCATTAGAAGGGGATTCCTTGCAGTGACCCTCCAGAAAGCTTTAATTTTTAAGAATGTGCCCAGCATCCTTCTAGCTTGCATTTATTTAATCTCTGACTTCTTCACTCTTATTTTCACAAAAACCCCCAAAACATAGTGCGATTGCATTCCAATATTTTGCTCTCTGAACAATGTGGCTGTTCTTGTTAAAGTGTTAAAGCAAGGCTAAGGTTTCATGGTACGGGGCGGTTGAGAGCATTATCAGTGTAGGTGTTACTTGCCTACTCTAATCTGTGTGTACTACAAACTAGATGAAGGATGTTCAGAACTTTACAGCATTTTCTCTGACCCCATTCATAGTGCAGCTGCTCAAGCAGCTGTGCTGGGCACAACTGGGACAGCAGTGGCGAGGGAGGGAAGGTGATACTGTGTTAGTTGGTATTGCTGCAAGGCTCTTAAAGTCATGGTCTAATAATACAAGTCTCAGTGGTACCACAAACTGCAAAATAAGGTACCATTACTGCTAGAAGATCCGTGAATCTGTGCCGTTCACTTGTGAGTTGTGGTGCCATTCACATCCAGGCTGCCCTTTTTATTACTTTCCTCACAACTGCTGAGGTAAAAGTAAATTCCATTTCTTTCACTTGTTGTAAAGTGGAAAGAAAAAAATAGTCTCCTTCTTCATGCTTTTAAAATCTTAGCAAATTTTCTTACCAGTAAGCAGGAAAGTCTTCAGAGACGAGATGTAGTGCGATGTGTTTTTCTTCACTGGCATGAAGTCAGAGTTCCTGAAAGCTGAGTTTACTTACTGTCTTGTCACAAATAATCTGGGTGGAAATCATGCTTGCTTATAGGTTGCTGCAACTGGAAGTCAGGTGACAATGATTTAAATTACTGTCTATTTCTATTGCAGAAAGTGCTTAAAACACTCTTGAAGTGATTTATGAATTATTATGTGAAATGAGAATCAAGTCTTTTCTTACATTTTTGTGTGTTAGGAGTCCTTGAGAAAGTTGTGACTCCACCTTGTCACTGCAGATTTCTGTAAATTTTTTCTTTTACTCTTTAGCATACTTGCTCTTTAGCTTTCCAGAAGGGAGACTGAGTAGAAGAGAGCTGTCCTGAACGTTTTTGTCTGTAAGGAAGCATTCTAGTATTGACTTCAGTATCATATGTCACTGTATTTCAGAGCTGAATTAATTTGAAATCGTATAAATTATGCAAAGCTGAACTCAAAACTGAAAGTTGGTATTGATCATGAACTATTGAATTATGTCTAACCAGTATTACACTTGGCATAAAAAGTGATGTTTTGCCCAGCCAGGAGAGGTGGTGCTATTTTGAAGACAAAACCTCCTAAATTATGGACTGTCTTGGAGTGAGATTTTACCTTCTTCCCTTTAAAAAAAAATACATCTAAAAAAAAGTGTTAGAAATTCACTTAGTCTTTCCTTGCTACAAAGCATATTTGTAAATCTTTGTTCCCAAATCTGCCGTTTATATCCAGAATTGCGAGGGGCAGTGTAGAGGAATAAAATAACGTGATTATAAATCATCAGCCATTTTAGCTGAGTTCTCTGCTTTATCTGACAAGCATATCAAGTGATCTCCTTCATAAACTGACTGAGCTCCAGTTTGAAACTAGCCAGGATTTTAACTCTTGCTGCTGGTAAGCTGGCTGGGTTGCCGTGGCCGATATGGACTCATTTGTTCTTTTTCTGTAATACTGTGTTACAGCTTAGTCCTCTCTTTCTCAAGTGGTAATTTTTATACTGTCTCTTAACTATTCAAGCACACATTTTTCCATACATCACTATAATTGACTTAATACTGCTAGGCTCCCAGACTCCTCCCTGATGTTTGCAAGTATGAAGTTCCCAAATTGTAGGTCAGATTTTTGTCATTTTTCTCCAATGGCAGTAAGTCTTTACTAATAGCTTTCGTTCTGCTTCTCTTCTTTTCTTCGTAAATCCACAGAAACTTTTTCCTGTGTGAAAGGCTTTCAAGCTTTGCTGTTGCCAATAAACTCCATCAGTGTTCCTCAGTCTTTCTGCTGAGGTGGTTTAACATATAGTAAATGGGAGCCCTGGGGCTGGTCCTCTCTCCTGTCTCACAGTTCTCATGTGGTGGCTGCCTATTCTCTCCCTTAGTCATGTAGTTATGTCCTTCTAGCCTTGCTAACAGACTCCTGTGTATTCTTGTAGCAGGTTCTTTTGTTCCTCATCATTGATGAGATGTTGTCATATTTTCATTACTGGAGAAAGCTTTTAATTTGGCATAGCCTGCCTCGGGTAGACAAAGGTTATATTTCTTACTTCTTTCAGTTTTTTTTTTATAGTTATTCTCTTCTTAAAAATCTGTTTGGAAACCATCAAGCCTGCAGTCACTCAGATTTCTTCTCCCCATTCCTAGTACATTACTTGAAGATAGATTTTGGTACTTTTCAGGTACAAGGCACCAAAAGAAAAGGAACTTATATAAGACGTTGATACAAGCATGGTGGTTTGTATTTTTCTTCTTCTTCCAGGATTTCGAAAATTCTGATTCACACTTTATTAAGAGCAGTGCATTCAGCTCTTGTGTATTTTGGGTTTTTAATTCTGTTTTTAATATATTACAGTCACCTCACATCATTAGCTTCTGTTTTTTTAATTTGTGGGGCTGAAGACCCTTGTAATTTGTTTGCATTTCCTTTGCAGGCTCTGACCCTTGTTCTCTAGCATAGCAGCTCGCTCTGTCTTTTCCTCTTTTTTAGAGCTTATGTAATTAATAGTGACATTATCTTCTACTCAAGAAGTTCACCCTGCAGGATAGCAAAGCTGTTTATTTGACTGCCTTTCCTCCTAGTGACCGGAAAGTACCACTGTTCTCAGGCCAGATGTCGTGTGAGAGACCAGGCATTTTAATTTGTACATTTTAGAGAATTTTGAATTAATGGGTGATTTCAGTATGAAGAAAGAAATTTTAATGGACACATGATAGAAAATAATTAAGAGATAGTGTGGCCTTGTCACAGTTATTTTCAATGGGTTTTTTATTGTTTCCGGGTGGATGGATGCTGCTCTGTGCCTCGCTGGCAAAGGAATTAAATGGGTTTCTCACAGACTAGGAGCTGTGAAGGGGCACGTGTGTGTTGGTTGTGTGCTGAAGTGTCACACTGCGACTGAGGTGGCTGGGTCACAAACAAGTGGAGAACTGGACACGTGTAGCTTGTTTGAGAAATCCGTGTTTTCTTCCCTTCATGTGGATTTTCAGAGTAGAATGAAGATACAGTGATAGTGTTTGGGATGGGATTGTATGCCTGGAGAATGTGCTGTGATGATGATGGGGAGGCAGGAAGGGCGGTGTGAGTGTTCCTTCTGGCTGGCTGCTGAGGAGCTGGTGCCGTGAGGAAGCCTGTCCTGTCTCCTCTTTCTGGCCTAGTGAAAGACAAGGAGACAAAGCTGCCAAGTCCATCGCTTGCCATCAGCAGCACACGGTCTCTGACGGAGATCTCCCATTCTGTCATGAGGCTGTGGCACTGCAGTGCCTGACAGGAGCCATACATCTTATTCCCACCTCCATCCTTGACTGGCTTTCTGGCCTTAAGCAAGTCACTTCAGCCTCTGTGCCTGCACATATAATCCCATTCTTCCTGATGTGTTCTTTCAGTTTATGAACTTTCTTGGGGGCAAAAGCTGTCTCGCCATAGCAAACGGGGAGATGACAAGCACTGCTATAACAGGAACTTTAAGGTGACAGGGCTTTTGTAGAGCCATGACAGCTGCCAGTACTTAAACATGCATCAGGAATTTACTTACAAGCTGACATGGTATTTTAATGTCCTGTATGCTGACCTCTTCTGCAACATGTTAGAGATTAACACAACTCTTTCCTCTGGCAGTGATATTCATAAACTAAATGGAGTGTACAACTGTTAAGGGCTGTCCATAATTCTCAGTCTCAGGATAGTTACCCAGAGGTAAAAATAGATAGGAAGGATCTGTCATTCATTCAGAAAGTAGAGGCACTGCCCAGTTTCCTGATAAATAAAATACCATTCTACTGGGTAGAAACTGATGACATTGCAACTTCTGGTTTTTTTCCCTTCCCTCCCCAAGTTAGCAATCTTACCTAGTTTTAAAACTTCCAACGCATAAGAAGCGGTTCCTTTTGTTCTCTTGTTACCTACTAGCTGTGTTGTTTTTATTTATAAGAAGAAAAGAACTAGGGGTTAAAAAATTACAAACAGTAAAACATCATGTATGCTAGGAAGCTCTCTTAATTCATCATTTGGCAAAGGAAATAAAAGCAGGCTCCCCAGCTAACAGCGTTACTTTTGCTTAGGGTTATTTGGCAGAAAATCCATCATCCTCTCTCCATTTGTGAGTATTTCATATTGACTTACACCCTTTAGCAAGGGTCAGCAGGGCAGAGTATGCATAAAGAGTTCAAGTCCCATTTCAAAGGCTGAATTTTAATTTTAGTGGATGGCTTATTTTTAATATCAGTTGAAAATGTTAGCTCTTTATTAGATTTTTGTTTGTTCGGTTTACTGACCTTTTGATACGGAAACCTAATGTTCTTTTTATGGACAACTTGTATAAGAATTAGGTTTCTTCAGATATTTACATCATGTTGGAGAAACCAGTGTTTGCTTTTTATTTTCTGACTCGTTCTGAATCTGTAGGCAGAAGTGCTTTGTTTTCTGAAAGCTTTTATAATTAAAATTGTTAATACTGTATACATATGGAGGGGGCAATGTTTATTTGTTTCTTTACTTTGCATATTTACTTTTGGAATGGCTGACTGAATTCCTCAAGGCTCCAGAGAAGTCAATACAAATGTGGAATGTGAAAAGGACATAAATACATGTATTTCCATTTTTGATTTATGGTAATTATAGTAGGCAAAGTTTTAATATCATCTAGTACAAATTTACATTTTGCAGAGTTGATTTTCTGTTTTCTGCTAGTATTCCATAAGCTCAGGTACACTGAGAGCTCTGTTAACAGGTGTTTCAAAAACTATTGTTTAAAGCTACATTTTCTTATTCGGGATCAGAACTCAGATATGTTTCCTTCTCATCCTGTGCTGCCCTCTCTGCTAGCCCAATAAAAATAATGTGGTTTGGGGAAAAGGTGGAGATTATGTCTTTAGATGCTCCTGGAAGAAAAGTGCAGATGCTAAGGGTTCCAAATATTTTTATTTACAGATATTCTGTTTTGCCTCAGAAATTAAGTACTCTATGGTAATACAATATAAAAGAAGAATAGTATGATTTCTCTGAAAATACACTAACTTTAAATTGTTGTTTTATTGATTTTTTTTAATTTTGAGGCAACAGACGATATATATTATTGTATGCTGAGTATTTTAACAGAAAATAATTACAGAAAAATAGTTATTTCTCTTTGAAAACAGAAAGTAGGTTTGTTTACATACCTGATCTTATCACCTAATGGGATTAGCTTTAAAGAAAAGTTCAAGAATTCATGTCTAGGGATGTGAATTTGTTTCTAAACTATTTTTAAACATGTTAATGAGATTGCAAATAATGCTAGGTTATGTATGGCCAGTATGATTTGTTAATGGGAAGAGTGGTGTTTTGGCAGATAGCCAAAGTGCTTTTGAAGGTTGAATGTTGACAATATTTGAAAGTGTTCAAAGGCTGTTCTCTGATTCTATAAAATAATACATTAAAAGAAAAGATTAATATCCTAACTGGTATCTCAGGGTCAGTTTAATGCTCTGACCTCGTAATTTAATTTTTGCAGTTTTATAAAACTGCTGTTTAATTAATTTGATTTGACAGAGAAAGCAGATTAGATTTGACTACAATAAGAGAAAATGTAGGTTACAGCCTTTTTTAAATTTTGGATGGCCTACCTGTCTTTTATATGGTGGGCCTATTTTTTGGTCCCTTTATCGCTGGTTTTCTGTGCTGACAGCTTTATTGAATCTGACAATCTCAGGCTCTTCAGCTTTGCTACCTGCAGGAATAAGGCACATGCTTCTAATGTATTTTCAGCTTGGCACTGGCTGCAAGCCCTGAGTGGAAATGAAGCTTCAGGGACAAGCAGATGCTTTACATGCATGAGGACATGGTATCTTTGTGCTGCCTCCATCTACTGAATCTCAAACAGAGCTCCCAAGAGACTGAGTAACAGCTTCATAAATCAAGGGTTGCAGGTTCAGCCTTTCCAGAAGCCAATTAGGAATTCAGTGTACGTTTTGGGGTTCTTCACTGCACAAGGAGAAAGAAAGCACAAAAATGTTGGGGAGGGCTAACGGATGATAGAGTAGCTAAGATGATAAGATGATGGGCAATTATGAAGAGGAACTGAAAAAAAATTAATCATTTATAATCTGTGGGAAGGAGGGATCAACTAATAATGTAGAATTATTTCAGAAATGGTAATGGGTGGTTTGCAATGGCAGTTCTGTTGCCCTGATTACATGAATTGTGGTTAAGTGGATAAATTCACAATAGGCATTAAAGAATTGGTTTAGCCATGAGCAGTTGAAAAGATTTGTCCTGTAAACCAGTAGAATTATGGTTTGGTTTGATTTTGGTTTTGACTGCATTTTTAATTGGGAATTCCATGTAGGAAGATGGGATTTGTTGGTGTGTGACCTTAGTACCTTCTCTCTCCTCAGTTTGTAATTCTTCCTGTAAGATAAATTATGCGTGATGTCATACCATTTAACACACAGTTATTTTCCACAGCAATTTTAACTAGCTGAGTTCCTTTTCCTTATCCAAAAATTACAGGGAAAGCAGTAAATACATATCAATAAGTTTGTCACAAGTCATCAATCTTACACTTTGAGTAGAGGTTCAAGTACCAGGTTTGTATATTTAATTTTAAAAATACAGGTGATTACAACCAAACTAACGCCTACATGCAAAAGGTATTGGAGAGCTTACATCTGAAAAGCTTCCATGATTTCCAAAGTTGCTTCTGCTGCATTTCTCCATGTATGTGGCTATTTCATGAAGTCTGTGCAGCAGAGTGGCCTTTACCTGCCTGCTTCTTTTACTTTCCTCTGCTCTTCTGTGGCTTATGCTGCACATTCTCACTATTAGGCATTATTTCCTGTCTCCTAAAATACTACTAACAGTACCTGGCGTTCTCCATCTCTGTGGAACATCTTTCTGTTTATTGATATCTTAAATTCTGTGTGTTTGATACACGTATTGCACTATGTGTAGAATAATTTCCACTCTCACAGAGCTCTCCAGCCAAGCTCTTGGGATGGTCTTGTAGAGTAATTTATAGCCTTTGCATCAGATGTTTCACTAGGCCGTTTCTACATCAAGACAAACTGCTAATGCAGGGGAATACTCTTCTTCCTGGGGATACATAGCAGGAGAGGCCCTTTTCCGTGAATTTCTAAAACATGTAGTTGTGCTCTCAAGAATCGTGTTTTTGGTGTCCTTTCCCAGGCCAATCACGAAAGGAAGGCATTCTGTCTCCTAGCAAAGACTTAAGTGGAATGACATAAAACCAGAACCTGTTTGTCCTTCTTAGGAGAAGGATTCCCTACATTTGTACACAGTAAAGACAGTGCCTGATGTCATGGGCAAAATCATTATCACAATAAGCAAGTGCTCCCCGGATTTTGGAAGGGCAGAGTTGACAGCACTGCTCCAAGTATGTGCCTCGGTGCAGAGTTGGGGGGAGTTCTGCCACGGCGGCTGCCCCGGGCGAATAGCTGCGTGCGCTGCAGGGTGGGCTTACACGGCGGTGATGGATGACTCCGTGCCTGGCGTGCCTCGGGTGACTGCGCAAGTGACAGGAGCATTGATCATCGTGATTCAGCGGCCCTTTGTTGTGTGGCATTCGCCGCAGCCTCGGCCGACACCACTCTTCTGCTGTCCGTGCGCCGATGCTTTTGTTCTGTGATGAGAACGAGGAGAAGCGCGGGTGGCTGGCAGAGTGAGTTCCTGGGCTCCCCCCCTCTCCCAGCCATGCCCATCTGAAGGAATGTGAGGGCACCCACAGCCAGGCATGTGGTGGGAGGTGCTGCTTAAATGGATTTTGTCTCTGCGTTGTGTTGGGCTCTGATGGTAGCTTGTCTAGCTGAAAAAATTCTGTATTCCTCACTCACTACCTGTATCATCACTTATTGCCCGTTTGTATTTCTGCTTCTCTTCAGAAAGTGTGTCTCCTTCCAGGGCATAGGCTGAAGTGGTGATTTGTCTCAAGAAGAGGGTTCTTTGCATCCCTTCTTTGCTTTTTCACAAAACAGTGCAGTATTGGTGCTAAAGCACATGTTGCTTCCTGACCATTTGATGAAATGCTTAGAACTTTTCCAGGGAAGAAATTTTCAGGCTCTCTGCCTGCCCCTTGAAGTTAGTGTTTTCCAGATGTTTGTAATATGAATTCTCAAAGCATGTTCAAAGTCCATTTTCAGTAGCTTTTTCAAGGGGAGTGTAGAAGGACCCAAAACCTGAGAGCTCAACAGAAAGCAGTTTCACTTTGACGAAAGGTGTATTGGTAGCAAGAGCTTCAACCAACTGGATCTTTTAAAACTGAAAGTAAATTAAAGTCTTTTAGTGAGATATGCATTGAGTAACATGGTTTAAGTGTGATGAAATTTATTTTAAGCCCTTAGAGGAGTATTGTGAGTACCATAAGTTAATATACTCCTTGCAGAATTGTAGAAGAATGGCCTTAAATGAAGATCCGTCAGTGCTGCTGTTAATTATTCCTTCCACGCAACTCCAAATAAAAAACTGGTGAGGTTTTAATTTTGTAATTACCAGAGGACTAATAATTCTTTTGCCAAAGGCCATGGTGATCTTTAAAGTATGTAATGTAATTGCCTTATTCCTGTGCCATTAATTGTGCTTGAAACGTGGTCATCTGTCTTATGAGCAAATGTTACTCTGTTACCTCAAAGAAAATGTGCTATGAATGGTGAAAGGATGCAACCTAAAATTCACAGTTCTTTTGTTTGAATTTTTCTGGTTAATGTTGTAACAGAAGGAGGTTACAAAAGGAGGGTCAGTGTCTATTTGGTTAGTGTATTCAGCTATGCATTGCATTTCATGTCAGGGCCCAACACTTAGCCTATGAGTTACAGATCTTTACATGAGTATAGGACACAGAAATTAAGAGAGGGTGACTGTAAAACCCAGCAGGCTTAGCAGAGTGATTCAAAGAAACATGTAGCCCATGAAGCCACATTCAGCTCACTTAATTTCTATTAGAATGAATTGTTTGTGACTTGTAAGACATCTTCTGTTTTTTAATCTCTAGTAATAAATCTGAATAATGAGCTCATTACTAGTGAGCTGCAAGAAAATGTCAGATTTTACATTCAAAGTATCGAAATATGGTTGGACAAAGTGGCTAGGGAAGAATTAAGTTTTCTACTGCTAAAATGTATCTTCCTTTCTTCCCTTCCTTCTGCTGCTTGTTTGAACACGTTCAGATACTTGTCTGGTCTTACTTCAACTAATTCAAATACAGCCCAGTGGTAAAAATGACAAATTTTTTTTGCGCTGTGTTTTTTGTGTGTTTTCACTTTCTGTTTAGCAAATTCCAGCAGTTTACCATCCAATTAAATGAATGCCAAAAAAGTCTGGGCAGCAGGGACAGAGCAGGAGAGCAAAGTGGAAGACTTAAAAATGAGCAAGAATTACCCTTTCAGCAAGGCAGGGTGCTCATTTGGTTCAGCCACGGTGTAAAACCATGCCCTAAATTGGTGGTTCAGAGGCAGGAATCACTGCAGTTGCACTTCTGTATATTTTCAAGACAAGGAGGGAAGCAGAGCTGTGGAGATGTGCAGAGCGTGCTTTGTGTCACACAGTGCTACCCCTGTCAGCTCCTGGAGTTTTCAGTTTGATTCCTACCCTGAATTTAAAATCCAACATCTGCAGCATACGTAACAGGCCTTTAACACCCACAAAGAGGAATTTTATCCTGAATTGTCAGACGGTTGAGATTTAAGGGTTTTCTTCACCTGCCTGGCTTGTAGTAAATGAATGAACTTTCTGCAATTCTTTTTTGTCTGTAGTCTGGGAATAATCTATAGGAGTCATTATGCCTATTCTTTTGTTTAATGTACGGGATGCTCTTGGAAAGTCAACAGCAATTGATATTAAAAGTGAGTAACTGTGAGAGGTTATGAGGTAACCTTTAGTTTCGCATTTAAAGCTGCTCTGCATTTCAGTGGTAAAATTACTTTCTTATGGAAAAATAAATGTTTCTGAGGAAAAGATTGAAATAGCTTGTTAGGGAGTCCCAAGGGAATCAGCACTTAATTTAAGTGTATTCCTGGGAGCCAAGTTTCCTGTGCAGCCCTTGCTGCCAGCAGGCAGTGACTGTTAGCTGAGGCCTGAGACTCAGCCAAAGGAGATAATAAGTCTCCTCTGAAGGAAGGCAGAATGAATTGCCATACATACTGGTTCAGTCGAAAGCATGCTTTGGGTGTGAACAATCAGAAACCTCCAGTGCCCAGACCTCAGCAGGGCAAATACTGCCCTGGCATCCTTCTTTAGCAAAAGGTGGAAAGTACACATTACATCCAATTAGCTTATGGTCTGTTAAACTTAGGGGCAAATATTTTTCCTATTACCTATTCTTCTAGACCTCAGAACAGCAACATAAAATTTTGACAACCAATGCAAAGTATTTTCTTCATGGCACGGAAAATGTTCAGGCTTAACATACTCATGTGTAGTTTTCTGCTGGACTTTGTGTTCAGCAGTGGTAGCAGTGAGTTCCTGTGTTCCATGACATCTGAGAATGCGTGGAAAGAAAAATGAACAGGAAAACTCCCTCTGTTGGGGGGGTGGGAAGGGGGGAAAAAAAAGTATCTGTTACGTTCCAAAATCAGTCATAATAATGGAAGTTCACATCAAATAATTGCTGGAGTCAGAATGGACAAACATCTGGCTTATTCATCCCTAGCTATACTAACAAAAATACGATATCCTGTTAGAGAAATCACTGATCATCCTGGTTTATTTTGGCGATTGTGCACCTTGGTATTTTTCACTTAAAAAAGAACATATCAGTACTTTATAGCTAGCATATCTCCAGTTCCAGGTTCACAGTTCATGTGCTTCTGTGACTTTGAACTCTTCCTTTCCTGAGTTTACCAGCAGACAGCTGCACCAGAACAGATATGTTTACATGTGGGGAGTAAATGGCAACTTGCAGCTCAGAGTTTCCATTTCCTTTTACATTGTTCAGGAATCCAGGCTCACAATTCGTCCTCAAGCTTCGCCTCTTGTGTGCGCATCTGACTTGGCCCTTTATAGTACAAATGCTTTATTTTGACATTGATTTGTTGATACAAAGGGCTGACTAGGGAAGAGCTACTTTCACTAGAAATTACCCTCAGTATACATGAAGTTCAGTTGTGGGTGAAATAGCTTTTTAAAAAATATTCTAAACGTCACTTTCTGTAAGGCTTTTAAGCACTATATCAATGTAAGGCTAATGTGGAACCACTTTATGCAGCTTTAGCAAGATAGATGTATTGTTAGACGGAGAAAAATTACATTTTGTATTAAGAATGATGGTGAAATCTGATTAGCTGCTTAACACATGACACTGTCTATTTAAGCTATTGTCACATGTAGGTGTTTGCCAGATGTCCTTGGTAAGACACTAATTATGTGAAGGAGGTTATGCTAATGATAAACAAAACCCAAAACCGTCAGAGGGATTTGGTCATTTGCCTGAACCCTGAAGTAGAATTACAGACTGCAGTGAAGAGTTTGTTCTGACTTTACACTACCCAACAGTCTTACCTCTGTTGCCAAATTTCACCCCTATGGGCTTCTCATTCCCCTTTTGTACCTAATTTTGATATTTTGCGTTCTTGCTCTGAAAGAAAACTATGGTTTATTAATAATTTTGGCAGCAGGAGTAAGTGAAGTAGATATTACATAAGTGATATCTCTAGAAAGACCTGTAGTAATTGTGTGTTGTGTTTTGCCTAATGGCTTTTTGAAACAAGATCCCACAGTTACCCTGATGGGTTAAAATGAGCTGCTTTTGGTCACACTCACATGGATATTTTATGAGAACAAATAATTTGACCTTATTTGAGCACTTTGATGCAGTTTACTTCTGATATATATGTGTAAATTGATTGCTAGATTTGACCTATAGCCCACTCCTAACAGCCATGTAATGGTGGTGCACTGCTGATACATGAACTTTTAATTTTTAATTCTCATTGCAATGTTCTTTATGATGCTAGGCTCTAAAAATGAAGCATAAAATCAAACAACAGGTTTGCACTTTAGGTTTTGCGCTTTATATGACCACACAGTGAGAGTCCGGAGAACTGTACTGACTGAAAATTGCACCCAGAAGATAATCTTTTAGCACTTGTCCAGCTCATCATTTAGTCTTGTCAGTGCAAGGAGAGGATCCAGAATGCAAAACCAGGCGTGGGACTGTAATAACACTGATCTAGGTCAGTATATGTTTGCCATGGAGTTGTGTTCTCAGCCTAGAAGTGCAGATATCTGTTTGTTTTCTGTGAGCTCGCTGAAGGCAAATCATTTACCTCTTTACTTTCATTAAAACTGCATTAGAACTGTGTTTGTGGCCTGGAAATCAAAGCAAGCAGTTAACACCATGCTGCTACCTATTACAAACTCCTTACCTGCTTTCAGGGCAGCAGCCCAGGCAGCCGAGATTCATGGGGCTGGGAGATGTTCGCTTGGCAGGGCAAAGGATAAACAGACATCTGGAGGGGGAGCTGAAGTTGGGCAAAAATGTATAGGCAGGTAATAGTGCTTGCGTCATCAACTTTTCTACAGCAGACCACAACTACTGAAGTAGATGTTTGTTGCCCAAAATTTATGTGAGTTCACCTGTAATCTGTAATTCTCTTCTCTTGACAAACTATGTATGAGAAATCATTATCAAAATAAAGGGACCCGTGTATTACTTTAATTTTCTGTTGTTACATGTAAAGTGATTAGCTCACCACATACTACTTTCAATTTCTGTTGTTACATTTAAAGTGATTAGCTGGTTTATCTCATGATCACTAAATACTGTAGAGTAGTTTGAAGCTTCCCATTCGTAGTCTGTGTTTTTCATTGACGCTTTCATTTGAAAGCAGGAAACAATCTGAAAGTAATTGTATTAAGTGTTTCAGCACAAAGATTTTAAAATATAATAGCTTGGCATGTTATTCTATCTTACTGTTCCTTGGAGGAAATAAAATGGAGTTGCAACTTTCATCCAGGCAGCTTTTCTACTACATCCTGTTTCCTTCCGCACACTGGAGAAAGCACTGACGTTCGTCTCCCTTTCCTCCACTTCCAATGAAAAAATTCCATTCTGCATGTTGTAGCACTCACTCCGGTGAACTCTGATACAGTATTTGGGTTGTTTAGGCAAATGCGAATTTTGCCCTCCGTATCAAAGGAAAGATTGCAAAGAGTAGAGGAATATGCACAGCTCTGAGTGCCTGGACTGCCTGAAGGATGGCTTGCTGTGCGAGCAGTTGCTGTGGAAGGCTGACATCTCTGCTTTTCTCCCACTGAAAGGCAGACCTGCAGTCCCCCCCTTTCTCGGAGGGAAACTGACCCTTGAAAAGGCTTGGCATGAAATGGATTAACTCCCTGGAAACTTTGTTTGGAAATGTTAGGAGACTTCTATGTATATGTGCTGGCAATCTCTGTAAGAGACAAATTATTTTCCCACCCTTTCAAGCACTTGGTAGTTTATCTGTTGTTTATATTAAAGATTGATCGTGGTTATATATTCCTAATTCAGGGTTCTCATTAATCACCCTATGCCATATAAGAGACTGGAGAAGAAGAATGAGGGTTACTGGAAAGAAGAAATGTGATCCCTGGCTCTGCTTTTAATGTGACTTATCCTGACATTAGCTTTGCTCCTATGAATTACTGCGTTTGTGTAAACATATTTTCTTTCTTTTTTTCTCTTCTCCCATGTTTGGTGTGTCTGTTTTTCTCAGGGCTATTTAGAAAAAGATGATGTAGTTATTACAATGATTGAGGAGAACGTTAATCATGACACTTGCCATGTTACTATTTCAAGAGGTCCCTGCTCCCCCCCAGCAGGCCCACCCCCTTGTTTGCTACTACTTGTTTCCTCTCCCAGCCCCAGCAGCCATTTCCTCCCTCAGAGCAGATCCAGGCAATTGTTTCAGCCCGTGCAAAATGAAGAAGAGGTGGAAAAGGACCAGTGGGGTTAGGACAAATGCACAAAGGCTGGGACTTCCTAAAGTGCATCGGCTGCCAGCGGTGAGATACTTTCTGCCACAGCAACAGAGCAGATCTGTACCTCCTCCTCCTTGACCCTGCTGGAGGTTGCCAACCCTGAAATGTTCCATCAGCTGTTTGTGGTCCCTTCCCCTCCTAAGTATGGGAGACAAAACTGCTGGCAAGAGGGAAAGAGAAGGGAATTTACGAGTTTTTACAAGTCCATTTGGGTTTTGAGAACACGTTACCAGCCCTGCTTGGAGTCAGGTCCAGAAGCCTCTGGAGCAAGCTATTTTCCCACCCTGACTTGTGTGCGTGTAAGTCCCTTCACATCTTTCAGAGGTGTGCAGTGAGCCCAGCTCTTTAATGTGTTCTGGTGGGAAATCGTTGCATCGGCAAATTTCCAACTAACAGGAGATTTAATCCCTCAATTTTTTTATTTGCTGTGTGCTTGTCTTTGTCTAATATAAAGAAATTACTTAGATTTTAAAAGAAGCAATCAAAATAATTTCTGTTTGACAAATCAGAACAAATTCACTCTGAAGAGACTGTTATCATTTAATACAGATTATCTTCTCTTTATTTGTATCTCCACTAAACATACTTTGCCAGGTGTATCCTAATTCTGCAGAGATTTTTCTCTTGAGTCATGTTACATTCATGTCTGACTTCTTTGGTGCAAAATCCCATTATTAAATTTGCTATTTAACAGCATATTCAACACTGAGATGTGACTGTAACTGCTGGTTTGTGTTTGTAACTAAACATCCTCTCCACAAAAGCAAGAGATCACCAGAAGTTCTGCAAATCTAGGAGAATTCAGGTCCATTAGTTGTGATGAAAGCACATCTTTAGTGAAATCAAAGGAGGAGGTATAATATAGCAAAGTCTTATATCTGTGAGAATTTACAATCATTTTACACATAATTGCAGAGAAACAGTGATTTTAGAAGATGAGGTATTTTTTAAATACTTTGGTTCAAACTAATTTAGATTGCTTGGTTTTTTCTCCCCATGTAACTACGTTTGATGGCATATTGTACATATCAAGAATAAGAGAATTTATTTCTGAGTTGGGAATAGGTCTTTAATCAGACTCAGTAATGTAAATAGACCTCTGTTTGAAAGTTCATTCAAAACTGAGTACTGGTGTGTATTTAAGTGCACTGTATGCTCAAGTAGAAATATCCCCCAGTGTTTAACCAAAAGCATGTTTAATGTGTGGTTTTGTTTTGGTTTTTTAATGTTTAACAGTAACTGAAGCTGGCTTTGGTGCTGACATTGGGATGGAGAAATTCTTCAACATCAAATGCAGAGCGTCTGGCTTGGTTCCCAGTGTGGTTGTACTTGTTGCTACAGTGAGGGCTTTGAAGATGCATGGAGGTGGGCCAAATGTAAGTTTTTGCACCTTTCTTGGAAAAATCAAATTGTTGCTAATATTTGAAATAAGTAAAATACCTTGTTTTAAGAAGTATTTGGGGTAGTCTATGGGGCAGTATTTAGATAACCCTTCTGAGATACCTCGTTGTATAAATGTTATCACTAAAGTTAATGTTGTCTCTAAAGTTAAGGCACAAATGAAAGAAGAGGGACAAAAGAGCTCTGAAGAAGTACTATATCTTGCAGAGCAAGGGGAGTTTGTTGCATTAAAAAAAACCAAAACTGTAAGAGATAGACATACATATTCTTTTCCCTGCCTTTTGAAATAGCATTTGTAAGTGCACTGAAGTTGTCACAGACTGTGAAATTTGACGTCCGAGGAGGAATGAGACAAGTTTTGAGTTGCAGTATGTGAGTGGAAGTAGAGAACATTGTTAGTGAAGGTTTTGAGATTTCTTTCACTCCAGTAATGGGTACCCCTTATGTCCTTTTATTGTGCGGAGATTAAGTCCCTCGGGGATGCTGAAGTAACTGGTGAAATTTTGGAAGTGTTTTCCTGGTGTACCAAGAGTCACCAGTGTATCATTTTTTGCTGTCTAAGCCACAAAGAGACTTTACAGATTACTGATTGCAGAAATGCTCCTCAAACATGCAATGAGATCAGACTCTGCTAGCCAAGCAGGCAGACACTTAACTCCTAGGAGCACTTTCATCTGCCCAGCAGCATGCTAGAGAGTGATGCTGCCAGGGAAACAGTCACACTGGGTGAAAATACCAGAGCTGTTTCCACAGCCACAAAATCTTAGAATGCATGGTTTCCCTTACAGCTAATCATCTCTAAGAGTTAAAGCTGAGCTACGCTTTTTCAGTCTTTCAGGTTGATATAATGATATAGCTTTCTATCATTTTAGTCCACTTCTAATGCATGTTTTCTTTATTTTGAAATATATTTCTCCATCCCTATCAAGGCAAGTACATTTTCACATGTGTTATCACTCAATCTAAAATAGGACTTAAATATGTCTTAATAACTGACTCTATTTCTGTCTCACTTGTGTCCTTAGAAGTTTAAAGCTTTCATTTGTTTACAAATGTGATGCATTCATCACTGAGGCATGTAGCGTACCAGATACTTTTACTGGTAGGTTAACTATAAAATGGACTAATGCTAGAGACAAAAGGCACTGAGGCACTACCTGTATCTTGCTACCCAAATACAGTAGGAAGTGTTGCTGTTCTTTGTGTACTGGTGCATCTTGGAATAAAACTCAAGCTGCAGTCAGGCTGTGATGTTGTGTGCTGTGGGTTAACTGACAGTACAGAAAGCGAACAAAATTGCCATTCAGACTCTTTAGGGTTATGACAAATATCAATCTGTGATGACTTTGATTGTTTATTATTACCTGATCCCAGGTAACTGCTGGTGCCCCCTTGAAGAAAGAATACACAGAAGAGGTAAGAGGAACTGTTATAAAACTTAAGAGAGGTTTTCGTTTAAGGGAACAAAATAATATGGTATACAGAGAATCAGAACTTCTCTTTGCTCTGGCTGGGTAGTGTGCAGCCTCAGGTTTGACAATAGCATGTTCTAATGCTGACATTCAGTGAACATCTCTAACAGGCATTGCCAACAAGTAAAACCACCTCATCTTCCCTCAGCCCTTTCGCGTTATCCCTCTTGTGTGTATGATGTGTGTGATGGCATGATGGATTGTAATGAGGAACTGAAATAGCTGAAAAATAACCTTTTTTAAATAGTTTTGCCAGGACCACTAAGTTTTCAGAATGATCAACATACAGGCATTTATAGAAGCACAAGAGCAGACTGGCGTTGGGGTCAAAGACACTCCCTGGAATTAATGATAGCATAACCTGTTCATTAAACAACAAGTTTAATATGTTTATGCTTCACATTTGGAGTGGGATGCCACTCTTCAAGCAAACAGTGAATTCTGCTGGTTTGTTTTCTTTGTCACTTCACGCCGGACAAATTCTGGTCTTCTGCTTGTATGAGGCTAAGGATATGTGTTTTGTTGCAATTAAGACAAAGCCTATGAAGTGTGAGGTAGAAGAGTAAATAAGGAAATCCAGTAATGTGCTTTTATCTGGGTTATGTGTGTGTGTGTATGAATTCTGCATCTAACACATCTGTATGTCAAACCCCACCCCACTGCTGCAGTCTGTTTATAAAGCTTGCAAACAGCAGACTAACATCCTTTTCACAGTCATGACAAGCAACCAGTCATCAACTGCACCATCTTCTTGTGTCTCAAAAGAGAGCAATGGTTTCACGTACAAATTTTGGACCCTGCTTAGTTACTTAAATATGTCTGATGCTTATTAGTTGGAATGAGAATTAATAAGTGCCAGAATACTTTCATCTGGAAGCATTTTACTTGCCTGCAACTGTCATGATCAGCACTGTTTATGTTCATTTAAATTTATGGAAAATTCTTTGGTTGGAGAAGACTTTATGTATCTTACCATTTCCATTAATTTTTATTTAATTGCACAGAACCTCCAGCTGGTAGCTGATGGCTGCTGTAATCTACAGAAACAGATTCAAATTTCTCATCTCTTTGGAGTTCCTGTTGTGGTTGCTCTGAATGTCTTCAAGTAAGTCTGTTCTTTCATTACTCTTGTGGGTAAATACATAGTTCAAATTTCTCACTTTTCTTGATTTTTAAATTACTCAATTTGGCATGAACAAAGAAGCTATTAAAGAATTTCTTTTTTTTCATCATGAATATAAGGATATTTAAGTCCTTAGCTTGTTCTTAAGGTTTTAAAACCAATAAAAAAAGTATATACGCTATTATGGAACTGATAATCTTCCGTGTTAATTAGCTATAACAATTACAAAATTTTCTTGAAACATGTAAATACATATGCTGTATATAAATGCATTATGTATATGGCACAATTTCTATATATACCTGCTTTACCACTGCTGACGGTAAAATAAGGCTAAGTTGATAGGGTTATAAAAGAGAACTAATTAAACAAAATAATGACATGGGACTGTTTGGTTGGCAGAACTGACTCTCCAGCTGAAGTTGATCTGGTGTGTAAGATTGCAAAGGAGTCTGGAGCATTTGATGCTGTACCCTGCAATCACTGGTCGGCTG
The DNA here is from genome assembly GCA_013397755.1 of Cnemophilus loriae. Taxonomy (NCBI): domain Eukaryota; kingdom Metazoa; phylum Chordata; class Aves; order Passeriformes; family Corvidae; genus Cnemophilus; species Cnemophilus loriae. The sequence goes on from VZTF01007531.1 coordinate 1,257,518, forward strand.
GTGGTAGAGGAGCAGTAAAATTAGCTCAAGCTGTGGAAAAGGCAGCCAATCAGAAAAACAGTTTCAAATATCTCTACAGCTTGGAGGTAAGATTTCTTTTCTTTTCTCTTTTTTTTTTTTTTTTTAAATTATTGCATTCCACATCAGAGTTGGGTTTAAAACAAGAAGAACATTCAGAACATTGAAACAAGGTTGTCTAAAATTCTTGGAAAGGAACTTGCCTTGGTTTAAAATCACAGAAGCTGGAGAGAACAAGCAATCTGTGGCTTGTCTACTCAGAGAGCAGGATACTCGCTGGTAATGATCATTACTTAGTGCATTGAACGATACTTCTGATACTTTCATATTTAACATAAAAGTACGTATGCAGATGGAACACTCACCAGTTATTTTGGGAGACTTCTCCGAAGATCTCAGAGTCGTGGTATTTGTCCTGTCAGTCAGATAAAAGGAGATGTAGTTGCTGTCTCACAGTCACAGGTATTGCACCAATAGTTGTGGCTTCCTGAAGCAGTCACTGTCTGCATGAGAAGGATGTGACAGGTAGCACATCCGTGCTCATCCCACACGCCGGGTTAACACAGAGAGGAAGCACTGCCTTCACCTGCACCCACTTACACAGCGCGGCTCTCAGGTGAACGCAAAGAGCACAGGTGACCCAGTCCTGTTCCTTCTGTCCTGATGGTCAGATTGGAGTGTGCTGGTACAGCACGGTACACACAATATGTCGGTCACTGCTGCTGCTGCTGGCCCCAAGTCCTCAGTCTATTCAGGAGCAGCCCCCCAGGGCCCCTGTCCTGCTCCAGCTGATGGTACTGGAGTCCACAAGCCCCTGAGGTCTGCAGCTCACTACAGATGCTGGGCACAGCCCTAGTCCTCACATACACATTTAGAGCAGAGAGCACACCCACACAAAAGGCAGTCAGAAATCAGATTTAACAAGAATAGAGAGGTCCTCAAGCACAGAGCTCAGTTAGTCAGACTACTGGCCAGACACCTTTACACACAACAACTGACCCCTTCTTCCTCTATTCTCTCATTTTCTTCCCACGCTTGTTCCTTTTCAGTCCACCTTGATTACCCCCTTTCCGCATCTTTGCTCCTTCTGCTGAACAATCTTTACACATTCCCACAATCCTCTTTGAAAATACCATCATAAGGTTTACACGGTCTCAAAATCTGCTTCTTCATGCATCCCATAGAGTCGTGTGCTGCTGTACGCAACCACTTCCTTTGATTTGCGAAGTTTTCTGATCAAAGAGTTTCCCTATTGACCCACCTTGGTGCATTTCACACCAGGGACAGTGGTCTCATCTTCCCCTTGGATTGTCATAGGAAACAGGCAATTCAGTGTGCTCTCATTTTCACTGATTGGGTTTTTCCAGTGATTACATTACAGAGGGTTCCTCCCCCATCATTGTTCCTGATCCTTGTTGGGCCTTTGTGGCTAATTTGCTTAGCCCTTAGATAACCCAGCAAAGGATAGTGTGGTCCAGGTTTCAATCCTATGTCTGCCAGAGTTAGGAACTCTTTTTCCGTGTCTGGGAGACTGTTATTGCAGTTGTCTGCAAGCTAACATCACAGCATTGTGAGCTGTCAAGAGGAGCTTGGACCCCTGGGAGCACTGGAGGTGCTGAGGTACCACTGTGCTGGCAGAACATTTGGAGGGACATATTGCCAAGAAGGTTATACAAATGCTTTCTCAGGACCTTCCTGGCTATCCACATGTGGGTGGGTTTAAATCTGAACAGCAAAACAGACTTCTCTGGCTCCAAGGAAGCCCTTGTCAAGTTTCAGATCCTGTGCCCCAGCTGACCGTGCTACTCAAGTTCCTTTAGAAAATGTTTGAATGCTATTTTTTTACAAGAGAACCTCAGCTTCATTCTTTTAAATGGCTGGAAGTTCCTGTTTTGAGTCTTCTCTCCAGAAAAAAGTTCAGACTGAGGTAGATATGCCCTACTGTCATGCTTCATTCTCTCTTCTCCTGGATATGCACTCTGTATCTGTTGCACCCATTTTATTTTTTCTTTCCACCTCCTCCACTGTTCTACAAAATGTCAGTAATCCAGCCAACCCCTATCTATATTAACCACTGCCCTGGCAGAATAGATGGAAATACTTAGGGAATATTAGTGCTGCAGCATCTATTCAAGGCATTTTGTCCATGCAACAATTGTACAGCTGAAAAATGGACAATGTATATGCCTTTCTAAATTTGTCTCTACTGAGATGCTCTGAAAACTGAGGCTATCATCTTATGGGACTTGTGTAATTAAACAGGGAAAAAAATTCTTTGAGAAATACATGTAATGGTTTTCCCTACTGGACACTTGTGTTACAGGGATAGCACATTAGCCTTTGACAAGGCCCATGTTTAAGCTCTGATGTTACTATACACTATGTAGGTTACAATCTGGTGGTAGGAGTGAGTAAAAAGGATTGGTAGGGGTGGACTCTGCCTCTACAGAAACTCAGACTGATTTCCACTTTAATATCTTTCCCAGACACATAGTTTCGTGCTGTGTTGCATAAGCAGCATGATCTTAAGCACAACGGGAGTGAATCACATCTTTACACCAACTTAATATCCCATAACTTCACATAAGTATTGTAAGCCTCAAAAATACATCGAAGGGATTTTATAAAAACATATAAAGATTTTTAAATACTGTAAAAAAGTACATTCAGGCCAACAAAATCAGGAAAGTGTAAAGTTCAGGCTTCTGTTTCATCCTTACTGTGCAAAGGATGGGGACTGAAGCAGCTGGAAGTAGGAGAGTGAAACAGCAATGCTGTCATTTTTACAGTATGTAGGTCAATTGGTTACTAGGCTCACAGAGAAATGAAGGAAAGCCACCTCTCCCAAATAAGCCTGCCCTGATGTTTTTTTTTTGTCGTTGTTGTTGTAGCAATTTTGAGGTGTGTTTTCTACTGTTCAAAGGGGTAAAATTAGGAAATTTAAGGAAGATAAGAAGCAGTAAAATGAGATTCAGACAGATTATTTCCCCCCTCATTGTGCCTAAAGAGCATGTAAGTGAAAAGACATAGTTCCATCCCTCATCTGATTGTCAGATTTGTCCAGTTACTTGAATAATATTAAGTCCTGGTTGCCTCAAGTTTCACAGGATTTGCTGTGGTTGGTTTTTTTTTCAGTTTTCTTTCCCTTTTGGAAGGTCAAAGAGGGGAAATACTCTGCTTAAAACCACTACCACTTCATTCATATATCTGTCTGTCTTCATGAGATTGCTCTGCTGTTCCCTTTACTCCACATGTCCATTTAATCCCTTGATGTCTATGCACCTTGTTTTCCTGTCTGGAAAACTCTATCAGAATTTGCTTCCAGAACTGGCTATAATTAGAAAAATTTCCAACAGCACAGACCACTGTAGCTGTAAAAGGTTCATTCAATATTTTGATCGTTTGTTAGAAAGCATCACCCAGGGTATTTTAAAAAAAAGCTTCAAACCCTTATATGTAAAAGTGGTTTATATCCTTTCTTTCTAGTTAGAACAAACTTTGTAGTAAACTGTATTATTAGTGTGCAGTCAGACATGTAATTAGAGGATAGTCCAGGTCAAGTGGGCTCTCTTGGTTTCATTTTTTTTCCAAATGCATTCATCTCTGTAGTGCTTTATGCAATTTCCAAATATATCTTTGAAAACAAAAGCTTCCTTGAAGGATGTTTACAAATGTGTATAGTGTGAGAAGAACACTAGAAGAAAGTATTTTCTAGATCTGTCAGATGCTGGTTAAAGGTTAAGAATCAGGTGCTTTTTCCTGAATCTTGAGGTATGTTTATACATTTATACCATCTTGTCCAGTGATAGCTGAACATGTGCTGAATCAATAGTTTTAGACAGTGGACACAACACAGTTGTGTCAGTTCAGGACTCAGGCTCTGCTGCTGTTCAGTATCATAGCAAGCTAGTCTAATTAGAAGACTGTGCTAATTTTATTCCTTGAAGCATCTAATTTGGTCTCTTTAAACTTCCTTGGGTGTCATTCCATGACACACTCTTCTATAGTCCCACTTTTAGATAGTTTTTTGGGTTCTCTTTATTTATTTCTCTAAGCAAGCAATATTTTTTTTTCTCCCCATAACTGATGCTTGTAGTTTGACTTTTTTTAGTCTTGATTATAGCAAGGGTTTGTTTGACATTTGGTATAGGATGAACAAATATTTTTGGGGAGTTGGAATGAGAACAGAAAAGCTTTAATATGGTTTTGAGAGTGCCTATGTGTGGCAGTCATTTCATAGATTAAATACAAGATGTGACCTTTGACAAGTAAATAGTGCACCATTGCCACTGTAAAAGTGTATGAAAAGGACATAAACAGAGTGTACCACGAAATGCTTACGGTATTAGGAATTGCACAGGGCTGGGGGGTGGTTCAGGAGAAAGGATGGGTCTCCATATCATAGACTTCAGAGTTTTTAAAGTAGCTTAAAATATTATTGGCAGTAATTGATGTAAATATTACAGTATTGTGTGGTTTTAGTACGGGTTTTTGGCCCCTCTGCACAATAACCGCTCTTAAGTTACTGTTGAGTTGGTTTCTTGCAGAGTATTTCTCTTCAGTGTTTGAAGGATGGGTTTGTTTAAAAGGCCTCCTGAACTCTTTGTGAAATCATCTGTGGCGGTTTATTTTAATATATATTCTTGCTACATATGGAAAATATCAAAATATCAATCCTCTTATCACTGTTGACTTCCCTTCTGGGTTCAGTTTTCTTGAAGTATGGGTCTTTAAGTTGCAGCAGAAAGCTATTACTCAAAATAAAGTTGACTGAACCATTAAAAGTAAGTTTAGATAACTAGGGGGAGGAAAGGAGAGGATGGAAACGTGCGCGTCCCATTCCCCAGTTTCTCTGGCTTCAGTGCTTGTTCTTGATCAGGAGAAGGGGGGAAGCTATATTCCTCACTAAGCATGCCTGTTGAGTAACCTGCCTTTGCTATCCTGGTCTCCTCTCTTCTGCTGTGTGGAACTCTCCCTTGACTTAGAGCAGCCTCCTCAACCTGGGGCAGGAAGCATAGGTCTGAAAGAAGGCAGGAATTAGGTTTTTAAGAGATATGTTGCCCCTTCCTGCAAGCAGCTGGAGTGGAGTGGGCACTCAGGACATAAAAGAAAGGAGAAGGACAGGCATTTGGCATGAGGCAGGATCAGCGTATCTGGCTGGTCAGTGAGTTAGCATTGTCCCCTTAGAAGAATGACATGGTAACCTGACAAATATTATTGAAGAGCCTGAAATCACCTGATTTATGCTGCACTGGAAAACTAAATTACTACAGACTGTAAAGGTCACAAATGGGAGGGAAGAGAAGGGGTTGTTCCAGTCTTCCAACTTTGTCAGATGACACCTTTTTTTGACAGTGCTACGTGTTTCGGTAATATCAGGACAAACGAAAATATTTCCAGGTTATACAGTGAAAGTTGATTGCACAAATATTTTGGCAGAGTGCAGTGCATTGCCTGGCCAGCCTGCAGAACAAAGGAGAGCTTTCTCAGCTTGGACCATCCACTGGGAGTGAGGTTGAGTAGCAGCACTTCTCAGGGAGGCATTCAAGCAGTTAACAGCCTCAGCACTGGTATTTTTCTTCCCCTGCTGGGAGCATAATAATAATTTGGGCAAATCTGGAGCATCTGAGTCCAGAGTTTCTTCTGCTCCTGCCTCTGTTGTGCTTTGGCACTATAGTGTGGGCTGTCACTTACCTCATTTCTTCCAGTCTTTGCTTCAGCTGTCACAGACAATGGGTCACTCAGAGGGGTCTAAGGGTAGCATCAAAACAGAGAAAACTCTGCCAGCAGTGGTTCTGTGTGCATTCTTTTTTCATCCATCCTCTGGCTGTGGTCTCCAAAAGCAAGAGTGAGCTGTGAGTAATGAAGTGGGAAGAGCCCTGTCAGTGGAGGAGAAGGCTCCTTGGTGCATGTGCTGGCAGAGGAGGAGCAGCTCACAGAGGAAGGCACAAGAAGGTCAAGAAGGGCTCATGGGGCCTGGGTTTGAGGATGCCAACCTCCAGAGGAATGTCCTAAGGCAGAGTGTTTCTTATAGTTCGAAACTTCTCATCTTTTCAATCCCAGTGATTGAATAGGAGATGTGGGGCGGAGTGCCAGAGGTATTTTCTGTTTCCTCGACTAATACCATGAAGTCACTAAGCCATGAAAGCCATCCATCGTGTGTCTGCTGTCACACCAGCCCAGCATACCTCTGCTCATTTGTCTAGGGAGCAAATAGCTTCTGTGTTGTTCTGTATGCAGCATGGAGTTCAGTCATGTGTGGACCTAATGGAAAGTCCTTAAGTCCTACTGGGGTGGGAGTAGATAAAATTATGTATGCTCCTTACTGAAATTTTTCCTAATAATTGATGGTGATCATTTCTCGTCCTGAAATGCAGGCTGTGCTGCCCTGCAGCATATGCTAGGCTTTAAACTATTTCCCCCCTCCCCTCTACTGGCAGTAAGACATCTAGCAGTGAAGCCACATTAAAGAGGAATTCCATAGGGCTGTACCACCCACTCTTCCCACTACCATCAAAGAGATTTCTGTGGAGTCTGGATGCTTCTCTCACTGAATTGGGTGTTCTAGGGTTCAAGCTATCTTTCTGCCGCTCCATCTCTTTATTTGTGGATGTAGGCTCTTGACAGCACTGTACTTTTGTTTGTTTTCATTATTTCCCTATTCTTTGCATGAAGCAATTTTCTTAGGCACAGCTGGGGTTTCAGAGTTGGGGAAATGGAAAATAAATCTCTAAGGCCACAGGCTTAGATGTTGATTCACAAACTTCACTTGACTGAAAATGCTTTTCCACAGATTAAAAAACAAACTCTTGTCCAGTGCCAGCAAAGGAAGAGGAGTGCTAAAGACTTGGAAATCCTTTTGTCAGCCACAGATCTTCTGGAACCAGAATACACAGATACTTTAATAAATGCATTTTTATTTTATCCAAGGGAAGAGCTAGAAGTAGGAGTTCGAATGTGCAGAGTCAGCTATTGTTTTAGCACTGCACTCTGTCACCCCACACAGCACCTTCAGCCATGCTCCCATCATGTTTTCATTTGGCAGCCTTCCCAAGAAGAGGAATGAGTGATGTCTGCATACTGTTTCACTTAGCCAACCAGAGATTCTTCTTTATTGCTTTCAGTGAATGTGTAAGTTAAAAAAAAAAATGCCACTGCCTTGAATTTTGAATTCCATTAAGAATTTCTGCTAAAACACAAACTGCTTAGTAACAGTAAGCCCAGAGGTTGTCACCTTATAATTAAACTGGTGATGTCATAATTAAAAATAGGCATTGAGACTAAAGTGAATGTTTAAAGTACTTGAAATATTAAAAGTGTAAGTTACAAGTGAATAGTGCTTTTGTATTTTCTCTGGTTAAATGCATGTTTTTTCAACAGAATCTTAGTTTTGTTGGAGCATAAAGTAGTTTTAAGTATTTACGTTTTATAGCTGTGAAGAGATCCTGTCAGGCAGTGCTGCACTGATGGGCATTGACTTATGGTACTCAATTTAAACAGGGCTTCTCTTAGAAGTGTGGCTTAGCTGCAGCCTAGTGGAATGTAATATGACTAGGGACTTACTGCTGTTGTCTCTGGCTTTGCAGAGATGTGTTCTGTTGGTGAGGAAGTCAGGAGGATGTTTAAAAGCAGAAGAAATGAAAGGAGGAAAGGAACAGGGCTTGTTTTCAGCAGTCTCAGGGATTGGCTGTGGGGAGTTAAAAAGATTAACTCCTTTCTCCAGTAGCTAAAGAGCTTAAAAAGTCAGGTGTCCAAATTAGGATGCAAAAGATGGAAATCTTGAGTGTAGTCTCAGAGCAGATTCCTGGTAATGTGCACTTTTTGATTCACTTAATACTGACTTTTGGCAGCAAGACTGATTTCAGGAATCCCAGCCAAGGTGTGTGTCCCTGCCCCAACTTGCTTTTTCTGCTGGTACATTTCAGTGCTCAGATTTGGGCAGTCTGAGCAATTGTTCGTGCTTCGCACGGGCTTTGCCTTTATGATAACGTGGATGTGTGAACTGATACGGGTTGCAGTAGGGGTTTTTTTCCTGGGATATGTTTTAGCCTGGATCACCTTCTCTGGTATGTGCAGCTGCACAAACAGCAGTGCTGCCTCAGTTGCACTGGCACATGGGTGAGTGTGAGCAGCAGAGAAATGAGGATGAAAGGAGGATCTATTGTAGCTGGTCTGCTATCCATGGAAATCCTTATCAAGCCCTACATGAAAAAAAGACAATCTGAAGTCAACTATTAGAAGTGAAAGAAGAGATGAAGTGTAAAGGAAATGTGAGAAAAGGTTAGCAGAAATTAAGCGCTATTAAATTATATTTTGGTGAAAAGATTGCTGTTGATAGTAAGGGAAGAAAGAAGATTGTGTAATAAACAGCACCACTTGGCACTAATAACATCTCTTGCAAGTGAGATGGACTGGAAGTGGCAGTATGGCTGGATGATAACACTGGTATGATTCAGTTTAGATAATCAATACAGTCTTGGAAATGACAGGCTCTCATCTTTATCAGTGCTGATTTCATGGTTTAATCATTCTCTATCAAGTAATGAAATGTACAGCTACACAGATACTGTTTTTGTGAAAGCAGTTTGTGCTTTAGCACTTGTTATGCTTTAGCCTAGGAGATAATGCTGTTTATGGTGTGGGTGCTTGGCAGCCTCAGCAAGCACGTGTGTTTGTGCTTGCCTCAGAAGCAGCATATGGCTTTGGTAGCTCTAAATGTGCGAGATTTCAGAAGTGCACATTCTCTCTGGCAGGACTGGCAAGATTTGTTGTTTCTGAGAGAAACCCACTGAATTGACAGCAGATATTTGTACTGTGTGGCCCTGTAGCATCGTCTCATATTCAATGTAAATTTTCTCAGGAAGCTAACATTGAATTTGGAACAAATTCTCTGAAGCTGCCATAATTCCTTCAGCATTAGTACTAATACATAGTTGCATATCTATAAGAGTCAGGCTTTATCTAAATCCATACTGTCTGTTGTCTATCTGTCACCTAATCTTCGCCTAAATGTACTTAGTTGTGCAGCAGTCAGAACTTTACATAAGGGAGCTGAGAAGAGGAATAGCTTTTATTGTTGAGCCTAAATCTTTCATGCTTTTGACACCCTGGACATTTTACAACTTTCCTTCTCACCCTAGCTGTCCAGGTGGCAGAGGTGCTGTGGAATCAAGTTGCTGTTGGTAGGGGTGCATCAACACTCACCATTCAGATGAGACTTTCCACCCTCCTTTCCTTAAGACTGTTTTGCTGATGGCCTGCAAACAGTTGTGTCAGGGCAGCTAACGGTGCTGCACTGGAGTTTGCTAGTGGGAATGAACAACTGGTTGAGGAAATTCCTAAGGCCATTGTAAAAAATTCTCAGACAAAAGAAAAAATGAGAGATGTTGTCCTGCTTCTGGCCAGGACAGGGTTAATTTTTGCAGCAGCTGGAGGGGGGCCTGGCCAGGAGGTTCTATTCTATTCTATACCATGTCATGTCATTGCCCAGAGCAGGGGAAAAGGAGTTGCTTCCTGGTAGAAGGCATTCCTGGAGAGTCTTGGTGGAGACACTGAACTGGAGAGTACCATTCCCAAACCACTACAGATGTGAAATAACTCTTTTTTTTAAACTATCTGAGATATGTTGTTTCTGCTGGGCAGACATTTGACCAAAGTATATAAGGCATAAAATAGGTAGTTCACAAGATTTTTTTTTTTCCTAGATAAGTCTGGTATCAGCTGAAGCAAAAATCCAGCTTAAAACCCCCTAATGATTTAGTTACTTGTGCAATATGAGTCTTATTTTTCAGCCCACTTCTCCATGTGAATTAGCACTGTTGCAACATAAGGTGGATGTCTTTGCCCATCAGTGAGATTATTTTGATGGTGAAGTGCTTAATAATCAACAGTTTTGTTGAAAACTTAAAGCTAAACAAGCATCTTGTAAACATCCAGGCTTCTGCTATGTAAAATGTCTCTTGAATTAGTAGAACTTCTTTTCTGTTAAATACCATTATGGCACCTTCAAGCAAAATGAACTTTTATTTCTCATGTAAAGCACTAGCTGTTTTTAGTTTGGAAAACATTAAAGTGAAGTTTCCCGGCAGTATTACTTGATAACTGAAACACAGGAAACTTTTTAGCTTGAAATGCCCTGTTACACTGTGATTCTAAATAGATAGTGCTTTAAAAGTCCCACTAAATACTAGGAAACAGGTGGATCCTTAGCATGGTGTAGTGTACTCCTTTCCTTACTCCTGAAACTTCAGGAAGGAAGCATATATGAGTGTGCGCATGTACATGGCTGTGTTAATGTCCATAGCACATCTGTGCCTTCCTGCTGGTTTCTGTCTGAATTTGGCTCAACCAGGACTCATCTTGCCTCTGTTGAGATTAAATAGGCTCAAACTCTCCTCTAACTATGCACCCAGTGCCTCACCTGTTTGTGTGCGCATGCCTGGCAGAAACATGACAGGCTCGGGAAACCACTTCTTTTTGCCGTCTACACTCCCACAACTCCTTGCCCGATGGTCATTCTTCTGAGGTTACATTTGCAAAATTTGAGGTGTGTGTACCGACCCAAAAAGTATCTGAGATTCTGGTAGAAGGAAAAACAAACCAGGAAAAATCCCCAAACCATAAATCCACAGGGATACGGTTTGACTGTCCAGCTCAGACTCAGTCATGCAAGGCACTGCGCATATCCCAGGAGAAGCAGAATGCCACCACTGTCATTAAAGCATTCTCCTCTGATGTTAGCCAGAGCCCTGCTGGGTTTCTTTTGGAAAATACAGCTATGGTCACTGGAAGGGGGCTGAAGGCGCAGTAATTATACTGCTGTCAAATTAGTTTGAAATGTTTTGACACAAATGCAAGTTGAATCTAAATGTCCGTCTCCGTCTCAATGAATTTACTGATGTTTAAGCAGAAAGCTGTTAGTTTCGATGTTGGCCTGCTGACAACAGGGAATGGAATTCCTTTTGCCTTTCCATTTGCCATTGCTGTTAGTCCTTGACTGCAAGCAAACAGCACCCAAAAGGCAAATTAACAGACATGTTTTGCATTTCTCCCACTATGTTGAAAACTGCCATGGATATGAACATATTTAATAATCACCCTGAGACAAGTTTCATCTCCTGATGGCTGTCCATGACACTAAGTATTCCATTCAGCTTACTGCTGCCAGGAGTTATACCCAGGATATCAGCAATGTGCTATCTCCAATCCTGATTAGATTTTTTTGCACTGCTTGGATTCCTGTAAAAAGCCTGATGTTGGGAATGTGACATTATTCCACCCAATTAAGGTGCAGTAATTGTGTAGTGAGCATGTTCAGAAATGTCTTGTGAAGCTTCTTTAAACCCGTCTTTGAAATTTCAGATCTGAGGGGGAATTTCGTCTGAGCCTTAGTAGCTTTTAACTGCCTTACATTTAAGGTACTTGAAAGTCTGGTGAGACTCTTTTCTTGTGATGCCTCTGTTACTGGAGTTCTTTATTAATGTAAGCTTTAATTTTTCTAAAATTCAGTCATAAATACAAAAAAAGGTTGGCCTGACACAAACCCTTCAACTGATGTATCTTTGCAGAAAAAGAACTAATTCCGCACAGGCATCGCAAAAATGTGGTTAACTGTGGAACCTCCTATAAATGCACCAGATAGAGTTCATTATTCAAAAGTTGATTAATTTCTTCCCTTTGTTAGAATAAAATGATACACTTCTATTTTGTGTTCTGGTGCTTTTTGTATTGCTTGAGATTATCAAGTGTTCTTCCCCAAGTGGTTTCTCTCTAGATTTTGTTTAGCACTTCTTCCACATGTGTTGTTAATTAAATATGCTACAAGTTACTGATGAGATATTCCCTTTAATATTGCACACATCTCTGGCCATCTACAGTCAGCACTGAATTAGCTGAACTGATGGTAAGGTCCCTCTTCCATCATCCTGTTCCTGTTGAAAGAAGTCAGAGAACGGCTTGTTTAAAATAGGCTGGAGGAGTCACAATTGCTGTCTCCTGGGTCATTAAAAACAAAAGGAAAGAGAAAGAGGAAATAGGAAAGAGTTGTTTATTCTAAATGCACAAAAATGATGGCACAAAAAGTAAATGCCTGATCTGAAAACTGTTTCCTGAAAACCTAAGAGTTTTCTAGCAGACTGAATGCGAGAGTCTGCCTCTGCCTTCAAATAGAAGCTATGAAAGCAAAACTTCTTCAGTTTGAGCTGACTAACGTGATGTGAATACTCTTGGAGACTGGGATTGAATTTAGGGACTTGAGGTTTCAAAATGAATTCTAGAATGCTTTCATATTCTTTTTTTTTTTTTTAAGTGTCCAAAGTCCTTTACCATATCAAAGCTACGATTAAAAATATGCATGATAGGAAGGATAGGAGGTGAGAATAATAACTAATAAAAGAAAATCACAGTCAAAGGAGCAGTGATGGGTCAGGAATATTTTGCTACAATTGCTCACTTCTTAGAGGAACCTTCCCTGGCTGCCTCCTGCCTTGCCTTGTCCACTCATTGTATAGGTTATCTTTATTCTGAAATGAAACTTCTTTGTCTAGTGATCCCTGTTAACCCAGAGGAGCTTGCTTCCTCCTATCTGTGGTGTGGGTTAGCTCCTGATTCTTACAACTAGACAGCAGTAATTTTCTCCCCCCACTTCAGGTGAGTGTAAGTTGTCAACACCGTAATTCACAAATTGTGCAGCTTCCAAATGGTGGAGTAGCCGAAATCACGGCTGTTAGTTCATGTACCTGTAGCTGCGTATTATATCCATCACCAGTGCTCTTTACTTTGTCTCATGCTTTAGCAAGCCTGTTTAACAGGGATGAATCTAAATGGGAGATTCAGAGACTTCACTCAGCAAACAAGATCCTAGTTTCTCTTGGCTAATGTTCATCCTCGTATTGTTTCCTTGTCTCTGCAGCTTCCTATTGTTGAAAAAATAAGGATCATTGCTCAGAAGGTGTATGGAGCTCAGGATATAGAGCTGTCTCCTGTCGCGCAGTCACAAGTTGATCGTTACACCCGGCAGGTAAGAGCACCACGGAATTATGCAGGCAGGTACCTGCTGGATGCGAGCCTTGGGAAACCTCAGGGTGTAAAATGTTCTCAGACTGGAGTGTTAAGTCAAGCTTTGCTGAAAGGCATGAGCTTACCCATGGCACTAAACTGTGGAGGTCAGCATGGATTGGTTTAGATTTGATAGAACAGAATGGTTTTAACCTTGAAAGCAATCTCCTGTGAGGTATGAACAGTGTTCAAAATGCTTCCGAGATTGTCCATGGAACTCTACTTTCCATGCAGTGAGATAATTTTGGGTTACTCTCTTAAACCTGACGACTGTGTATCGGCAGAAGTTGCTGCTAGCAAACGTAACCAATTTTAGAGTAAGAGTGTTCATTTGTACCTCCACTGTAAGACCTATGCACAGCTATGCACATTGATAACAAAGGTCCCAATATTTGTAAAATCTTTTGATTTCTTTCTGTTCCTATTACTTTCAAGGAGTTATGAATGCTAGAACATGAAATAGATCACCTATCCTAAAGCATGTGGGAGCATGTTACAGTTTGAAAAGTTCTGAAAGCATGTGGAGAGGTGAATGTGTTCCTTGTAGTAGAATGGTTTCTGGACATAAATGTGGCTGGAGCCTTTCTGTCAGAAAGTAGAAACAATATGTCCAGGAAAAATTTCTGAGTAAACTTCGGCAGCTTGGTCAGACAGGCAGAAGTCTTTGGTCAGACAGGCAGACAGCCATCTTCTCTGTAATGCAAACTTCCTGAGAACTAATTTGATTTTTGTAAATGGGAAAGAAGGTTACTTAGTGCACCTGCAGCAAAATAATCCATGCCTTTATTTTTTCCTGCTGTGATTCTCTAATCCATTTTTCAGTCTAAATGTTTCCTGTATTTAGTAGTATTATTATTTAGTAGTATTAGGAAATACTGTCACAATGTCACTGAAGAGTTGTCAGCACTGGGCTGCAGAGACAATTCCCTGAAGTGCCGCCCCTCCTCCTGGCCCTGTTTGTCAAAGCATGGAACAGAAGAGTGGAAGGTGCCTGACTCAAGATTAATCAATAACTTGGAGACAAATAATGGGGGGGAGCTGCTGAGGCACTTCTCCTGATTTTCTCCCACATTTTCAGTAACTAGTGCACTGGCATCAGTGAAGTGGGTGCCATCACCTTGTGCAGGTTTTGTCTTGTTTGAAAACAAAGGAAAGCATCATGATCACCATCTGTGTTTACCCCTAAGAAGACATTAATACCATTAGAAAATTTTGGGCTCTGAATCCTGGTCTCAAGTTGGTGTCTAACTAGGTCATTAGAGCCCAAAGGGAACTGCTGTACGAGAGTTTTATTAAGTTGGCAGAGGTTTTCTGTTTGGTAAGGTACCTGTTGTGGACCCTTTCTGAAAACAGCACACTTTAGCTGTTGCACAGGCAACTTTTGCACCTAACTCTAGATGGAGAACCCACTTGACAAGCTGGGTATCACTGCAGCAAAGTCTCTGGAGATAGAGGCCTGAGCTGAGAGAGAATAACATGTATAATACCAAATTTGGTCCATTTCTGAAATATTAGCTGTTACAAAACTGAAGTTAACTACTGCTATGGGGACTTTAGGGTTTCTAGAAGATACTGATAACAAAACAAAAGCATAATGTGCCTTTACTGTAATTTGAAAAACATTTTTCTTTTATTTTCTTTCCCTTTTTTTTGTTAGGGATTTGGAAATCTTCCCATTTGTATGGCAAAAACTCACCTATCCCTCTCCCATCAGCCTGAGAGGAAGGGTGTTCCCACTGGTTTCATTCTGCCGGTTAGCGATGTGCGAGCCAGCATTGGAGCTGGATTCATCTACCCTCTGGTAGGAACGGTGAGTGCAAACTATTCAGCTCACTAACTCCCCTTTGACCCAGCTTGACAGGGAAGTGCATTTCCTGTTTGCCTCTAAAAATAATGTGTAGAACCATGCGAGTACTTGTTTTTGTATAATAATCCTATTCTCAAACTTTTTGTAGCTCTGCGTTGATAGGAAAAGATAATCAAGAAAATGCAGTGTCATATAACAGCTTTGACTGTCACATCTGAGATAATGGCTCTTGCCTTTGTTTCTGTTGCTGTTGTTTTTAAGTTAGTCTAGGGTATTTAGCCACACTAATGCTGCAGAAAAATGAATTTACTTGTCCGTTGCCTTTTCTTATTCCAATTGAAGCCTGCAAATAACTAGTTAGATATTTGTATTCTGGATTTTAGATCTTTCGTCCATCATTACAAATAATTTTAATGCATTTAGATTAAAGGAATTGTGTTGGGGAACAGAGTATGCTTAAAATAATTGCTCTTCGGCTGATGAGCCTGATCTGCTCCTGGTCTTCGTGAACATCACTACTGGTCGTGTAAAAGTAAGTTAGGGTGGGAAGAGGTAGATTTTTAACTGCAGAAGTAATAGCACATTCCTTCTCCTTTCTTAGAGATTTAAACAATGAGGTGCTAGAAAGAGGCAATCGTCATCCTTTCTTCCTACCCGTCCTTACAAGTACAGACTCAGATTAGGAAGCTCCTGATACTTTCTTCCCTTGCAGGCCTTATCGAAATAGCTGAGAAGTGAGTTGGCTCGTGCCTTTTGCCAACCACGCACATCTTAATCCAAACAGCAGTTGAACTGCATCTGACATCTCATAGCTAGAGCTATTACTTAGATGTAGCTGATTCATGGGATGGTGCTAGAGAAGGGATGCAAAAGCCATTGCATTTCCGGAAAGAGTACTCTCCCAATGTTATCTCATCTTCCCAGAGCATGGCCTGATTTCCTTGTGTAGCAGTACGCTTAGGAAAGGTTGAAAGTTTCTAATCTATTGTTTTGAATTCCCTCTGAAACAATCAAGTGTTTGAAACAAGGAAGGAAGTACTTTCTGACCAGGAGGGTTCCTGGAGTTCAGGAAACTGTGTCACTTTAAGTCACTGGACTTGGGGATATGCTTTCCTTCTGCCTGACCACATTATGCACATCCACCAGAAGCAGAGCGCAGCTGTGTATTTAAATTGTGTAAGACTGAATTCCAGTTACTGGTGACAGGATAAAATTTGTCAGAACTTCTAGTATCTCCTTCATGGCCTGGATTCAAGTTTGTGCTGCAAGTTATATGTCATGAAGTTATGAGAAGGAGTGCATGTGAGTAATGGGCAGCAACTAATTCAAATCCATGAGGGAGCTATTCTGTTGGATGTCAGAATGAAATATTCTTGGGTTGAGCTTTCTGAATGAGTCACACCCTGCATGCTTTGCTACAAACTAGCTGCAGTTCGGTGTCATAAATCCATAGAAACTGTCCATAGGAGCAGTATAAACCAAACAAGTTCAAGGATTACCTCTTTCTGTTTCCATTTAGAACCAAAAAATGCAGTTCTTTTGAAAGACATTTTGTATATGAGATTTCTTGTTGCAGGAGAGCGTAAAAAATACGTCTAAGTTAGTTAGCCTGACTGGTGAGAGGTAGTATTAGCCATGGAACTTCTCCCATATCCTGAGCTGGGTAAGCAGTATACTCTGTGTTATGTATTCCAAGAGAGTTTGTAGGCGAGGTACTGTATAAACATAAGATCCCCAAGAGGTAAAAATGTAAATACATGGACATCGATCATTTGGTTGTTTGGAAAATATTGCTAATGCTCAGGAATGTAATGCTCAGGAATGTGGGACAGAACACTTCTTGGAACCATCACAATTGCTACAAATCAGAACGAATGAATGAATATGAATGTATTCCTAACATCGTTACCACACAGTTCTTACTTTAGAATTAAATTTATGGCAAGAGGTCCAACTTGCTGCCTTTCAGAGTGGAGACTTGTGATCATCATGAAACAAACACTCATAATCAAACACTCATCATACCACTACTTTTGAGATCACTTTTCTAATTTGCCACCTTCAGATTTTTTGTGTGCAGTGTTGTCAGCGGCTAAGTCTTAGGGTTAGTGTTACTTTTTAAGTTGTGCAAGAGGAAATATTCTTGATGTCTGGTTTCAAAACTGAAAGCCTTCCTTTGGCAGTTCTCTTACTAATAAAGCTATCTGAAAATGTCTGCAAAAAAAAAGCAAGTATAAAAGGGCATGTCCTGAAGGCTTAAAGTGGCTGAAAGTCAATGCTATGAGTAGAGGGATTACAGAAATCCCAGTGACAGCATATGGTCAAAACATCCAGTCATGACAGTGGATTAGATTTCTTTATATAGGAAAAAAAGAAGGAGCAGCATATATATTTTTTTTCCCCTTCCACTGCTTGCTGGCTAATTGTATTAATGGAGAGGTCCCTTAATACCTAAGCTGCTCAGAACCTTCTTACAGCTAAGGCCTTTTCTGATGGCAGGAAAAAATGCTATTTTTCATTAAAGTCGTAGTGATAATTCTGCTGGTAATTAAATGTCAAACTCCATTCTCAAAGCATATTTTTTACCGGACGAATTTCTCATATTCTAACCTGTCAGAATTTATCAGTAAAGCAGGTTGTTAGAGTTCTGCTCCAATGTAATTGGGAAGAGCATTACAGATGAGAGAGATAAGTACTGCTGAAAGATAATAAACTATCTGCAGTAACTAGCATTTGTAGTTTAGCCTTGTCACTAGCACATGCAAAGTAATGAGATTTGTATTTATCGCAGCACTGATACGCAGTGATTTTATTTTTTTTAAACTAAATATTTAGCATGTTGTCTTCATGTTCTCTAAGCAATATTTGGTTTGTGTTATGATTGGCTCTAGTTCTCATATAGCATGGAAGTCTTTCCAGGAAAAATGAGCCAAGCCTTATCAGAGGAAATCAGCAGTGAAACAAGAGGTGCATTTAATTAACACTGGCACAGCTTTTATCCAAGTTCTCTGAGACCATGACCCAGAGGGCTACATCACTCTCACAGGTGGACTGTTGACATCATTGCTTGGCTTAACAGAGTGATGGCAGGAAAGTTGCTGGAGTATATGTAGGAAACCAGTGAGGTCATTCACTAGCAATGCTTGGGTGGGGAATTATTAGATTTTTTGTAGTATATGTCTTTCTCTCCACACCCACCCAAAAAGCCATAGCATTTTGGTGCTTTCTCACATTCAGCCACATTTCCATTGTTCTCTTTCATGTGAGTTGCAAAAATGCAGGAAGGTCATAGAAGTAAAACCTATTGTCTTTTCTCTTTGTGAAGTCATGCCACCAAATCACTGGTGCAGGTAATAAATCCATGTTTGGATCACAGTGAGATTTTAAAGTATGTACTACTCTTCTCCAGCTATGCACTTTCATTTTAATGGGTTAAAATTACAGGCAAGGTCACTTTGAAAATATGTGGAGCCTTTGGAGTCATACCAGCTTCTAAATTCTCACAATGAACTGACATCCTTTGGATATCAACATATCTGAAGAAAGGTCATCCTATTACAGAAATATTTTTCTCCTCATAGAGAAAGAAGTTTAAGTCTCTGGAACTAGTACTGAAACTATATCCTCTGGGAAGGAACTCTTGGGGTCACCCAGTGTAGTTTGAAATCAGTGTATGGGAGCAATAGAGCTCTAGTTCACTTGTGGGTGAGAGCCAGGACTGTCCTGCCAAAATAATTACCTGGGTATTGTAAGGGGGGAAAGACCTCACAAGTAAATATTTTTATTAATACTTTCAGAAGGAAAATATTGCTCCCTGTTGAATAAATTTCTTCCTTCTTAGTGGTTAAGAGCTTAACAAGTTTTGAGAGTGTCTATTGAACATAAGCTAGAGTCCAGGCCACCTGAAGTGAAATTGCAGTTTTTCAGTGGTGCATGATGCCCAGGTTGTCTCCAAAGTGTCATTTTGTCACTTTTCTCAGGTGCTTTTATGGGGCAGATAAATAATAATTGTTTGATTTCTCAACTCATCCTGGTGATCTGTGTAACACAGGGTAAAGTTTCAAAAATTGAAATGATGGTGAGGTTTATATTTGCTTTGTAAAACATTTAGCCTACAGTTCAATTTTATATTGTTTACAAAGGAGTTAAGCTCTGCTAGGTATTCTGACCACTCTTGGTCCAAAAAAAGTCCCTGGTGATGTGGCATTTGGCACCTGCCTTTAGTTGTTGTATAGTTGCTGTGTTGTAGCAGTGCTCAGAACAGCTAGTTGTGAAAGCTAGGTGCTCACAGACTCTATGGGCTGGTTTTGAGATAACTGGAAAGAGTGTGTAAGCAGTAAGAGTAAAGGAAAGCCATAAAGTTCAACTCACGGAGGAAAGTAGGTTAACAGTTGTTTAGTTCTAAATTGAAAATTGGTAACAGGAAAAGAAAAGCTGTGCTCTGTTAGGTGATGTGCCTTTGTATCTATTACAGTAGGGATAATCCTTCTTGGGAAGGAGGGAGAGAGGTTTTCTGAATTACAAAGGGTGCGTCGTTCCTGTACAGTGACCAGCTACGCACACGTGGAAATGCTGAATGATGTTACATTTGGTGGAAGGCTGATAAATTATTAAGGGTAGGGTTGATGGGCTGGGGGTGACCAGATAGGTATGATTGATGGCTAGAAGTGAGGATGAGGACAGTCAACTTCAGTTAGTTGTGTCTAAAAGCTAGAGGCTGAGAGATTTAGTTAGTTAGTAGGCTGAGATTAGTGTAATAACAGGAAATCCACTGCTGCCCCTAGGTGGATTGCATGATGTGGTTGTGATGGTATTGGGTTGGCCAGAGAGGGGAGGGTCTCTGTAGATGAGGCAGAAATAGTCCTAAGTGAATGATTTAGCTGAAGGGTTGAGGAAAAAGTTGTAGATTATAATGGAATGGGGTATGTGGCAGCCTTTGCAGACATCCTAGGTGTGTGGACTGTGAGGCAGTTAAGATTCAGGGATGGCAATGGCCATTTGTGATCAGAAGACGGGAATAGAAGATTGAGGGCAAAATTAGAAAGGGAAGAATTGAGAGTTGTACCAGTGGGAGGAGATACCTGTGAAATTGTTTGAAGACACATCCAAGATGTACGTGGAGAACTGGAAGAGGGCACTGACATAAAAGCCACAAGGGTTAAAGAGATTTGAAGATGTTCCAAAAGCATTAGTTAAAACAATGACATGACCTAAGATCTGGGCAGGAAGAAGTCATGTGAGTAATAAATGGAGTTACAGGAGAGCCAAACATGCCTTGCTGATGACTAAGGATTTTTTTAAATTGAAGAGGAAAAGAGTAGAGTTTAGCTGGCTTGAAAATATCATTATCATTTCTGTAACTTTTGAAAGTGCATAGAAAAGAATGTATTTAAATGATAAAAATGTCCATATAGTCTGTGCATTTACTGTTTACTTCACCTGTCTTAAACTGATGTGGATAAGCCAGTGCTTGTTGGAAATACAGAGTAAACACACTTTGCTTCGGATCACTGTACCTCCATGCCATGGCTGTGACACAGGCATATGGTAAAATACTCTCTTACAAACTGAAACAACACCCAAAAAACCCCACAAACCAGCCTCTCTTCCTCCTCTGGCATTTAGAAATATCTTGACAGATAATGGAGGCAAGACACTTACTTAGATTCTGTAAAGTTTATGCTGTCGTTCTTGACTGCTGTTCGTTTGCTGGTAAGCATTATTTAACCTACATCAGAATAATGTACCGTATATTGCCTTTTCTGGATGAAAGACCATGTCCCATTGCTGGCCAGATAAAATTTGTACCTTATTACTGCTTTATTCCACCCAACCTTACATTCCTTGAGGGCTAGCACTTGTAGTTAGAGAAATGAATGGATGGTTTTGATTTGTTTTCTACTGAGAAGAAAAAAGACGTTTTGTAGGTGTGTGTGTTATTTCAGTGAACTGAATTGTTGAAGGAAAACCTGTTGTTTTGGGACAGGATGAAATCATTAGACAGCATATCAAAGAAGAAAATAGACCCTTTGATTTGGTAAGCTATTTAATGTTTAGTTTTGATGGGATTTTTTCCTACTATAACCTGCATTGTAAGCAATTTCAGTACGACTCTTGTGAAATTATTTCTTTGTATCCAGAGTGTCCACTATTTTCCAAAATTATTTTCCCATCTTACCGTATTTTAAGCCTTGTCAGAGAATTTTTTATATGCAAATATTTAAATTTGGTTCGAAATAAAATTAAATTTTTAGTCGCAAAAATGAACCAAGTGTATTTCTAGTATCAATCAGGTTTCCTTGGTCATCTTTTCGAAGTATATTTCTATTAAATACATCTATAGAAATGTAACATTTTTTCAAGCTCTTAGACATGTCAGTGTCAACCTAAAGTAGTTTATCTGAATAGGTAAACTTAAAACTTATTTACAAGTACAAGAAGTGACTTTCATGTTTCACTTTAGCCAGGAAGAGTTTCAGACTGATACCTTAAAAATGCATTTTGATAGTCTCCCATCTCTTGTGGGAATTTTACCTAACCTCCTTTGCTTTGCATGTGAAAGGGCATGGAAGGTATGGTGGATCAGAGCAGCTGCAGAGGAATTTCTGAGGCTGGTATGCCAGGATCACAAGTGCTTGAGCACATGTTTTCAGTTGAGATGAGCTGACTCGACACAGCAGCTCAGGCAGTACGCACTCATTGATCACGCGTAGTGCCTGGCTAGTCCGGACAAGTTTAAGCGACACGGGAACCAAGAGAACTCGTTGTGCTCTGGAACAGTTTTGTTCGGTGTGGTTGTGAATGCCTTGCCCTCATCAGAGCTGAGAAGATGTATGTAATGAAATCAGTGCAGCTGCCTTAGGCGTGCAGATGCCATCACTGTAGGCAAATGGGAATCACGTGCAGCGCGCATGGAGCCAAAGGCTCTGGGAAGGCGTCCTTTGCTCAAGGCCTTCAGAGAGTCTGGGAGTCATTAAGATCCTTGCTGTCTGCTCCAGTGAGACCTACCTGTGATCATAACCAGTTTAGGTATGTCTTCGTTCTGTTTCATTCCCTTGTCTCTGATTTACAGTCCATGATCCCAGACAAGAATGGATGTGGCTGATGAGTTAAGAAAGGAAAAGAACAAGAGTCTGATATTCCATATGGAGAGCAGGGCTCTTTGAATGACATACACTAGCCTGTTTGCATGAGGCTTGCTTTTAACAAAGATGTATCAGTTAAAAGTGGGAAGTGCAATTTGGACAGAAGCCAGCACCAATTTTGGACAACTGCCCTAGGATTTTTATGCATGACTTCAGACAAGAAATAGGGATGTTGCAGTGCAAATGCAGGCACGTGCAAGTTTGAGTGGTTAGTGAATGCCTCTTGCTGGATGTTCTGCAGGGCAGAGAGGGAAGCGGGTGGGTGAATCATGGCAGCTTCTCTGTGGTGCAGCAGTGCTGCCTGCCCACCCTGGTCCCAGCCTACATCTCTGACCATGCTGGTAAGCACACATGAAGTGTGTCCAGCTGAAGGGGTTTGGTTAAGAGCTCATTCAATCAGCCAGGTATGTGTGCACTTTGATCAAATGTGAAGAGCTCAAAAATCAGTTTATGGAATGCCTTCAAACAGCGGTGTTAAGGGTTTGATTATGCTGTCCATACAGAAGATGTACAGACTTGAGCATTAGAGAGGGCAGCCAGGTATTTCTTCCTCCATTCATGATATTTTGGGTGATTTGCTGCCAGACATAGGGGTCACTGAATCCGATTGCTTTGGGGCAGGGTGGGTATCGCTGCTGCCTGTCATGGTTCAGTGTGGTAGCAGCAGCCATACTCCTGTCACTTCCAGCCTTCTGCTGTTCCTCTGTATAGGGAGAAATTGAAATTACGTTTCATGCTCCCTTTTATTGTTTGTTCAGCCTGATAAGCTTCCTCAGTTGAAGAAATTGCAGTGTCTGAAAAGGTTCTTCATGGCTCAAATGGGAAATTTAGAGATTCAGCCATTCATTAAGGAAGGAGTAGCTACTTTTTAAAACTCCTGTCTATATGCAGTTTTTTTGAGAGGCTATCTTATGCTCACGTAAAGGAAAAAAACCATTGTCTTTTCAACATTCTTACAGATGCATTTTTCAAATGCTGATTTGCAGATTTTGAAAGTATTGATTCCTTGGTAGCAGCAAGAAACTTTACAGTTTGGATCAAGTGACTGAAATTTTTCCAGACTGTCCAGTAAGACAAACTATCTAGCAGATGTAGATAGCTGTATATTTAAGCTTGGCAACTTACTGTTACTGCAACTCTAAAAATGATTTAAGGCTAATAGCAGGAGCCTAGCTGGAGGCTGAAAGTCCGTGACTGAACAGTTTTATTGAGTTCTGGATAAATAAGGTGAAAGATGTTTTGGACTTAATAATGTTCCCAGCAACTTGCTTTCTTTCGTTAAATTGTGAAATATAAAATAAATAGTGTGCTAATTAACGTTAAAGAGGAACAAATATTTGTGCCTTCTGGTCAAGGGATTATCCTTGTTAAAACAGGAAATGGACTCTGATTTCCTTTTTTTAAGTATTTTCTCCATAAACTTTGTATGACAATGTGAGGTTAAAAATAGGTTATACTTTTACATAGTAAAATACATATCTATTATTAGTTAACAAATAGCTTTTATAGGGACGCAAGGGCATTTTCCAGATTGTTTTATATTGAAATAAATGCATCCTGTATTTGTTACGTACAAAATAGTATTTACTGAGAAATTAGAAACTGAGCTTCTCTAATTTATTATATTGTGACATGGACTATAGAAGCTATAATACTCAACATTTACATGCTATCTCTTTGTATTAGTAATTTGCTAGACAAGCAAAATTTTGACGTGTTTTTTTTTAAATAAGGAGTCCAGAGATACAAACAACAGTAAGGTCCCCCTGACAAATCTGGGACAGGACCATGAATAAAATTCACGATTTCCTGGCCTGCAAAATCATGAGATGTTTATGTCTAAGAATGTGAAGAATCAGCATGGGGTATTTCCATTGGAGTAGGCTGACCTACATTCTGTGCACAATGCTGAAAGATAAAGTTATGCTGCTACTCCTCCTCTACTCCACCCACCTCCCCATATAAAAATCCTAAAGTATTTCCTGAGATATTCCTAATGTGTCCTTATTTTAAAAAATACAAAAGGTACAAATGCTGGCATACTGAATTTTGCCTTTGATAAGTGGTAATGGGTTTGCTTTGAAAAGAGCAATCTTTCTTTACTTACAAAATGATGAAATGCCATGGACAGAGCGTTACCTTTTGACCAACTCAGCCACACATCAAGTCCTGTGTGCAGTTTTGGGTGCCACAATAGAAAAAGGATATAAAGCTATTAGAGAGCATCCAGAGGAGAGCTGTGAACATGGTGATGCATGTGGAGCAGAAGCCTTACAAGGAGCAGCTGAAATCACTTGGTTTCTGAAATGAACAGAAGAGGAGACTGAGGGGAGACCTCATTGCGGTCTACAACTTCCCCTCTCTGGTACCAGTGACAGGACCCGAGGGAATGGCATGAAGTTGTGTCAGGAGAGTATTCCCCATGAAACGTGCTGGATAGTGGTGCAGTCTGGGACAGCTGCAAAAGATCTGAGATGTGGCACCAGATGGGTGGGTATTCACTTTTACAGCAAAGTTTGGCTTCTTTGAAATAATTTTGACTCTTACCTCCATAACCATCCAGTGGATGATAATCCCATGCTAGCTATACCAGTGCTTGGCACTTTACAGGTTAGTGCCTGGCAGCTGGACATTCAGCTTTTCTTGAAGTCATATAAAAATGCCTGATACAAATGGAACATTCTTTTTAACTGGTTTCCCATTTTTAATAATGTTTTTTAATAACATGTCAAAGTTTGGAGCTAGTAGGCTAAACAGTTTCTCTCTAGGGACTCCATATTTTCAGAAGATAAAATTCTGTAATTGCATGATTTTTTAGGCTGGAGTGCCTGACTGCAGCATCTTTCTTTAATAACCGTGTTTCTTTAGACAACATAAGGAGCTGGGCTTTAGGCTTAATAAGAAAAGGTAGTGACATGAGGAAGTTCAGAATGAGCTATTCAGTCATATATAGGAATGTTGGAATTGGAAAGAAAGTATTTTAGAGATGTTAAAGTTCTACACAAGCTGTCCTACTTCAAGCTTAGCAATGCTCTGAAGAATTTGAGTCTAAGGTTAACCTCAGAGTACATGCTATCAGGAAAAGTAGTGAGAATTAGGTAATCAGGTCATGATTCCTTTTCTGCACAGCCGCTCAGGGGCTATTTTTTAATGTAATTTTTACAGGTTTTTACTTCACTTTTTTTAGTTGGAGACTACATGTCTACAGCAAATTTAGAAGGGTGGTTGAGTCCAAATCAACTGTTTCTTGTTTTTGCAAATATGCAAAATGGCGTAAAGATACTAAGTTTCAATCATCATTTAGCAACCAACACATCAATTATTAAACATATGGAGGCTTGTGATAGTCACAGAAATATCATTTCTATCCCCTGCAATCTTCAGAAAATCTTGCTCTGATTCTCCTTAAATTCTGGTTTTGTAATGAAAAGCAGTCTGTGAAGGAACACTGGGTATGTGTCAGTGAGAAAGCTGCATTGTTGTGTGGGAAGGGATTGTGTAATACCTCTCACTGAAGTGGCAAATCTTTTATATCTTGTAAGGCACCTACAAGGCTAACGCCCTACAAATATTGGCTATCGAGTGTGTCTTGAGGTAGCCTTCTGGTTTCAGTGTTGCAATCAAATGAGCATACCATAAGCAAAAGCAGCAGAGAAATGTGGAAAATGGGTTTGCCTTTTAGTAAATCATCAGTAAGCTCTAGTGCTGAGATGATCTGTTTTTGTTACTTGCTCACTCAATAAAAACAACCAGTAGACTGAGGCTAGAAGAACTGTGACAATTTGTCACCTGTAGAAACCTGTTGTACTGTTTCTAGTCTTTTTTAAGATTAACTTAGATAAGTGAAAATAAATCTCCTGGCTTGATTTTACTCTTCACTTATATTTTTTCACAAAACAGCATGAAATTCAACACTGCTCAAGAGCTCCTGTTTGGCTCCTTGATCCTTATTTTCAGTGTGCTGTGAGGAGCAGAAGGGCTGCTGGAGAAGTGTACTTCGGGACACCTGAGACCGTTGAATCTCAGTGGTGTTAATTTATATTACACTTCTTTTTCTTTTAGGCAATGCTACTCATATCGTAATATGACAAATGCACCCCCCAAAAAAGAAGTAGTAAACGTCACATAGGTGGTATTACTGAGTTGTTTTTGCCCGGTTCCATTTGCAACACTTGCCCCTTGCTGCTCAGAAGTTACTGCATTTGCACAGTTCTCAAAGACTGCTGGGGCTCAGAAGTGAACTGCTAATCCAAGAGTTTGTACAAGGAAGCTGTACAACAAAAGCTGTGACTTTTACCTTTCTTTGATTCATGAAATAGCCCAAAATACAAGGGTCTATGGTTATTTTGCTGGAAAACAAAAGCTAGTTTGGTATCTTATATGCAGTACTGTTCATATTATGAGATTACAAATGCCTGGTTTCCCTGCTCACTGAGGAGTTCCCTTCTGAGCATCTCCAGTCTTCGTTCAGCCAGTGGTTGTTCAGAAGGCTGTCCTGCAGATTTTTCTCACCATCCAGCTCATGGCTTTGGCTCAGATCCTATTTCAGGTTTCCAAGAGTGTTACTACTATGCAGGATATGTGCCTGTTTGAAAGGACTTTGATAGATAAATAGTACTCCTGCTCTCCTATCATTTTACTCTTTTCATAGAATCACAGAATCAATTCGTTTGGAAAAGACCTCTGAGATCATGGAGTTCAACCTGTGATCTAGCACCACCTTGTCAGCTATACCATGGCACTGAGTGCCACTTCCAGTCTTTTCTTACCCAGGGACAGTGACTCTACCACCTCCCTGGGCAGCCAAATCCAATGTCTAAACAACCTTTCTGTGAAGAAATTCCTCCTAAGGTCCAAACTGAACCTCCCCTGGGTGCAGCTTGAGGTTGTATCCTGTCATCGTGTTGCTGGTTGCCTCGGAGAAGAGGCCAACCCCCACCTGGCTACATCCTCCTTTCAGGGAGTTGTGGAGAGAGCAGTAAGGTCACCCCTGAGCCTCTTCTTCTTCAGATTAAACACTCTCAGCTCCCTCAGTCGCTCCTCATCAGACTTGTGCTCCGGACCCTTCACCAGCTCTGTTGCCCATCTCTGGACACGCTCCAGCCCCTCAGTGTCTTTCTTGTAGTGAGGGGCCCAGAACTGGAGCACTGCATGGAGTTGTGATCCAAGTGTAGGACACGGCACTTGGCCTTGTTGAACTTTCTGTAAATGCCCGTTCAAACTCAGCCTTAAGAGGGAGTATTCCTGCTCTTGTATGCACTGTATCAGTATCCAGAGGAGATGTATGTGCTATACAGATCAGTTCCTATTCAGCTTTGCCATTGACCAGCATTTTGAGTGGTATCTCTTTCTTGTTGAAAGTGTTTTAAGGATTTCTGTGTATTTATGTTGAAAAGGCAGTTTTCCACCCATTGGTTTATATGTTTGACTTAATTCATAATGTTATTACTGGAGGTGGAGTGCAATGAATGGAGCAGTCATCATGTGATGTAAGAAGAATTTCCTTATAAGCACAGAAAAATGTAAATTGTGGGAATGAATTCGTTGATAGAAGAGTGCTTTTAGTTTGATCCTCAGGTATTTGTGGAAAATTTCTCTATAACTGGAGAGATTTCTGTTGACAGTTGAGAGTATTAGGAATCATCATTCTGTTGTTAATCTACATTTTGTTTGGATTGTGGACTGTTGAAAATGTATGCATTGTTGTACCCATTCAATCACACCTTTGTTGTGTTCAGTTTTGCTACATTTCATTGCAGCAAATTGATATGATTTCATAGATGACCATCATATCTTCATGACAGTGCTCAAAAGCATCTTTTTCCTCCTTTTTTCCCACCTTTTCCACCTCTTCCTTCTCTTTTTTTTTGTCCTCCTTTTTTTTTTTTCTCTTTTTTCCTCCTGGGAGCTGTTTTGGCATCTGGAGGCAGTTTTTATTTTGACACGTTTGACATAAAAGATGGAATGTGTCCAGTTTGGGAAGCAGAAAAGCTAGTGGAGGGAAAAAAAATTGAATCATAGCATTGCAGAAATTAAGAATATTCTTTCTGGTCCTTCAAATAGAGATAGTTTTCGGTTTCAGGATATACATGAAAATAAATTGCAATTAAAGGGCTTTATTTAAATGGAGAGAATTTAGCTATGTTGTTGGAACCATAAAACTTTACATTTTATGGAAACAAAATGGAAAATGAGATTATGGCATACATTAAACATAGAATGTGTAATTTACAATTTTAGGGATCCAGCCAAGAGGAAGTTGTATATTAAAAAACAAATAAACAAACAAACAAAACCCCAACCAATCATCACATACACGCTGTTATGGGGATCAGTCTTGGACTGAAAAGCATATGTACCCAAATGTGGGATTTTTGTGTGTGGTCAGGGTTTCAAAATGAGCATGCCAATGGTCCTGAGTTCATCCGAACTCTGGAGGTGTTTCCATGTGCCAGCAACACCTGTGCCGAAGAGCAGGAGTGTGAATACCCTCAAAATGTGCGTTGTTACCTCCTTTCTTCTGCGTGTGTAGTTGTGAAGGGGAGGCTTGCTGGCCCCATCTCTGTGTCACTCAAATCCACATTTTACTCCTTGACTATGAAGTGTTACATCCTTTTGCATTAGTGTCACTATGTCTTGTTCTTCCAGGCTTGCCAAAAAGGAGAGAGGGTGGAGAGGGAGGTCAGTTAGAAGACTTCTGGCTTCTTCCAGGCATGACTGAGCCAGGGAATGTACTGAATGAAAGGTGTGTTCTTAATGGTACTTGCTTGAGCAGTAAGCAGCTTTTACATCCTAAATTCAATCTCAGAAAGTTCTGAACTTTTCGTGATCTTCGACTCTCTGCTCCAGCTCTCCTCCACATGTTGTGTTACTGTTTATGGGCTAGTGTTGCTGGCTCTCTCTTAATTCAGACGTAACCTCTGGAAACCAAGGCAGTCTGCTGTATTAGGACTCCTGCCAAATGTGATTCTTGGAAAACATAATTTAGCCTTTGCCACAGAATGAGCTTCCACTTTTTAAAATTGTTTTGGTAAATTGTACTTTGCCCTCCAGTAAAGTTTGTTCTGTAGTTTAGTGAAAGCCAACAAAAAGAAAGTAGAAAGGCAATTTGTGTGAAGCCTCAAAGAATTTCTTGCGGGTTATTCATAGAAAAAGTGACAAATTAAAGGAAAGTTTGGAGGAAAGGTTGCCAAGTGCATAAAATACATTTGCTTTAATTGTAAAATTAATCAGTGCCTTCACCTAAATCCATTTTAACGGGAATGTAAAGATCTCTCCTGTTTGGGCCAGTGCTGTTGGTTGTGTTGCACTAGTGTGTCATTTTGCATGAGGTAAAATTACCTACAGGACCGCATTAAATTGAAATTGCAACACTCGTTTGTCAGTTGAGGAGAAACCTCCAGATATTCAGAGGAAGACAATCCGAATCTGTTCTCATTTTGATGCTGTGATTAGGTCTGCTTTTCTAAATAGATGAGTTAGTGTGTTCATCACTATTGCAGGTCATGGGGAAGCATTGCCAGGTAGTTTGCATTAGTTTTGTTCCATGTGTGTAATAAGTCTGCTGCAACTTACTGCAGTGAGAACTTCAAAAGATAAATCTAGTCTACTGAGGGAGTGTTAAAAACAGCTGCTATAGGACAGCAGTTTCTTACAAATGATGAATGAAGTTGCAGGAGCTGTTTTAAACCAACAGAAAACTGACAAAACTCAAAGGATTTTTGTAGTTTTATGGCAAAAAACTAAGTTAAGAATGAATTGACTTTTTTGTGTTCAAAGATAAAATGGGAAAGGGCATGCCTGTTTAAGGTAAATGCATCTTGCATTCTTTTTCTGTTTTGTGTATCCTGTGATGCACTTGAGTCCAAGTGTGAAAGAAACTATAGGAGGAATAGACTTTTAGAGGAAACCAGCTGCTGGAAGTTTTTGGGGTTTTTTTTAAATCTGTAGAAATAATGAAAGAAAACAATTTCCGAAAAAGAGGGGAAAAAGGAAATCAGGTGTCTCTGCCTTTCACAACCTCTAAATAATGTTATTTTCAGCCCTACATAAATTTAACAGCTCTATATAATTTCCATGGAAGGAAAGATTAATTACATTTTAAATTATCTGGCTTTGGATGCAATGGCGTATTGATTCTTAATTCCAGTGAGAATGGTTTTTAAGATGCGTATGATAAATTCTTAATAAGTAGTTCTTTACTGCTGCTTTAAAAATGCATTTCTCAGAAACCCTCAACATCTTTATATTCCTTTCCTTGTTTGCTTTGGCTGTTTAGACTTTGAGGTCTTCAAAATTGGAATTTTACCTAGTTCACAGGCACCAGGGCAGAATTGTTCCTGGAGTTCAGGCTACTGAGATGGATGTTGCTTGTACTACGTTAGAGATGGTATTTGCTCTCAGGCCTCAGAGAGGTGTAAGGACTCTGTAATATCATTACTGCTGCTTCATTGTTTCTGTCTTTCAGCAATTATCTTCTGAAGTTATGTCCCGCTCTTCTTTGCATTTTGCTGATGAGATCTGTCTGTTAGTTCAGCTAGTGTTTTTCTCTGCTTCCTGCTAGGTTTTCCCAAGTAGCTTTGGTACCACTCCTGTTTGCACAGGACATATTTTCCCCTTTTTTTCCCAGTCCCTCTCATTCTCCTCACACTTGTTTCTTCTCCTTGTACCGTTTTCCCAGGTGTCCTTCAAAGAATAAATAGCTTTTCTAGATATAAACAATAATGTTACAACAGTGCAGCAAATTTTGAGGCAAAATTAGGATGGGAAAAGGAACTAATTTTCAGTCACTCTGGCTGTCATTGCCGCCTACTCCCAAGCACCAGGACACAGCTGTGCAGGTCACCTCCAGCATCCATGAATCAAGACAGGTGTGCTCAGAGTAGGCACCATGTGTTGGTTCTAGAGGTGCTGGTCTATACGCTTTGGCAGCAGGTAACAAATAGCCTTTTGGCTCTCCACCCTGTCAGCATCTGAGAGTCGCTGTGATTCACAGCATCTGGTTGTTCCTCTTGCTGTGAAGGGCCCCTTTCCTACTTGCCCATTTTGTGTATCATTTCATAGGTGGCATATTATTTTCTGTCTCGTCTGCAAAGCCATGTTCTCGATGTCTTTTTATTCTTACAGCTGATAGACTTTAAAAGTTTTGATTTTTCTATTTCATAATTTTGTTTTACATCTCCAGTAATCAAAATACATAATAATTTTCCAAGCAATGTCTTACTTCTCTTCTGAAAGAAATTCGTGTATTCATTTGAATGCCACATGCACACTTAGCTATTTTTCAGTCTTTCTCATGCATTCCCTTTGGATCAAGCATCTCCTCTGAATAATGCCTTCAGCTGATAGCCAGGAATCGAGGATATGAACTGCAATTTGCAGACTCAATTACCTAATTGTAAAAGTGGTTGCTGATTTCTTAGTGTTCCTACTTAATGTCTTGAGGCATTCATGAAACATAAATAAGGTACGTCAGAAACGACCTTACATTAAGGAGACTGGTTTGGGGGGGCTGCATATTTTGAAGAGTTTATTTAGCTTATATCACAAGTTACTTCACATACCCTTAGATAAAGGCTGCAAAAAGTGTATTTTGGAAGTTGTTCATTAATGGATACCAAATCTGTTGTCAGTGGCAGACAAGCGGGATGTCAGGCAGTAGATGTTTACTAAGCGATGGACATCCTTAGGAGCTCCCAAATGTGCTATTCAACATCAATCTGCAGTGCCATTCTTCCCATTTGATAGGCTATCATGAAATATATTTGCACTAACGTGCTGAGTCTTTCATAGTGCTTTTCATCGCTTTCTGACGCGTCGCAGAGGAGGCACAAGTTAGGTACAATCGTTGTACTCGGATGAGAAGGAAATTTCCATCAAAAGCAACACAGCTGGGAAATTACCTGACTGTTGTGGAAATCAAGCTAGTGCTGCTAGCAGTAGTATGTGCCACTCGAGGTCTTGTTTGAATGATAGTGCAACCCGAATCTTAAAATCCTTTGAGATGTTGAAGTTTGTTATATTTATTCCAAAACATTTCCATGGGCACAGATTAACCACTTCATACGCAGGGCACATTTAGTGACCCACATGTTAACTGGCAGATGCCGTAAATGTGCAGATATGAGAAAGCTGCTGGCCTGACTGTGTATACAAATTCAAGCTTATCACATCCGAGGAGGGTGGCCAGTCCCAAGTTAGCTTACACAGAGCTAAGACAAAGCTCCTGAACTCCTGCAGGACCATCTCCTTGGCCGTGGATGAGCGAGGGCAGGGCTGCAGTCTGCACGTAAGTATGTGTGCCTGTGCCTAGGGGCAGCCTCATCCCCTTCCAGCTCCAGTCCTCTCCTTCCCAGAGAGGAGATAGAGCCCCTGGGCAGAATGGAGACTTAAGTACAGGGTAGGAAAGAGACCCAAGTGAGGAATGCAGAGTTGTGTTAATTTTTGCACTGAGTATCTATTCTTTAGTACTATTTTCCAACCTGTTTATGTTAATATACACAGGTTAACCCTTCCCACTCCCTGATGCTCACATGGTCTTGAACATAGGAGTAGTGTAAGTTGTTGGTTTGGGTTTTCACTTATTTTTAATAAAATAATAAAAAGTTACGGTAACTAGAAAAAATAAGCCCATGAACAGCTAAAAAAATCCACCTTAAATGTTGTCATTTAAAGTTTAGCTGCTTATCTGCAATCCTTTGGAGTGATCTGTCAATCTTTTAACAAAACTGTAAACAAAATCTTTGTCTTTTCCAGCAGAAATTTTTAGTAGCATCTGAGGTATTTGTTTTGCTTTCATTTTGTGTGCTGATCCCATGATACATCCTCCAGGCCAAGCAGCTGCAAAGCCTGTTTTGGAAATAGTTTATGAAATGTTGCTACAGTGTAGACAATGCATCAGGGCATAATGATGCTCATGGAATGTTGCCTCTGACTCCTTGCCACTTATTTAGCAAAAACTAGCTCCTTTTCAGGTCTTCATTTCATCTTTTGAAGGCTGTCCTTTATGGATGATCAGAAGGTAAAGGTAGCTGCTGATTCAGCAGTGTCGGTAATATCTCAGAATATTATTCATATTTCTCAAGCAAAAAGAAAGGTTTTTGTTATTTTTCATCTGTTTTGGAAGTGTTTGGAGTAGCACCTCTCCCACTCTAGCAACAGAGTATTTGCAGGAGGCAAAGTAGATTTACTTCTCCTAGTAAATCCTTAGCATTTACTTTTTGAAGCAAAAAGTTGCCAATAACATGCTCAGAGGGCTTGGTCCTGTACTGATAACTCAATGGATAACGGAGCCTGGTGTAATTAAAGAGTTATGGATGCAGTTGAATTGCTGTTTGAGTATCAGAATGAGAGACATTTGCTGACTGACTCCAGCTGCCGTAACAGCAAGGATAGAGAAGTATGAAGTCTGGAGAAGCACAGGTAATCTGAAATGTGTGTGCATTTGCATAACACCAGTTAAAGAAAAATGTCGTACCCATTCGTTTTCAGGACTAATTAAATGGGCCTTAAAGCTTCTGCCAATAGATGAGGCATTCCTTTCTAATTCAAAGTAAGAATTCTTTTTGGAAACTTGATTAGAATTTCAACAAACCCCAGCTGCCAGCAAAGCTTGCTGTTTTAATAACCTACACATATTTCATTTCACATTGTCAGTTTTATCTCTGCCAAAGCACCTATCACCTCATGCTGCCAATCCATTTTGGTGCTGGAAACATTTGGAAAGCTTTGATTTACAGTAAAGACTTGCCCTTCCTTCTAAAATGCCTGTCTCATGTTTCCTGTCTTCATGACTATCCATCTAATCATTCTTTTTCCATTTCATTTCAGTAACTTAGGCTTTTGAGAGACGTGATGAGCCTTTTCTTTTGGAGAGAAAAGCTTCTGAAGAAAGTTAACATAGAAAGAAAAAGCAAACATTTTGTTGGGTATGACAGTGTTTGGAAAAGACCAGTTAGTGTTTTCTGGTTTCAACATTGCTTGGATAATTTGATTGGATTATTGGTTGTTTTTCCTGTGTGTGTTGCCCACACTGAGAGTTTGGTGTTGTATTGCTGTAGAATGTGCTCTTTCTTAACAGAAGGAGGATAAGAGCACAGGAAAATCAAGAGTTCTGCAGTGTTAAGGACTTTTGAGTTTGCAAGCTGAATTGTGATGTTGACATGTCATATAGACCAGGTCATTTGTATTTAATAGACTGTAAATCAGAGAATCTGTTCCTTGGACTGCTGTTTGAAAACTTGCTTCAGGAAGGAAAAGCCCTGGTGCCACCAGAGTCTCATCAAGTTTCTTTATGAGTTACTGGGGGATGAACAAGTGTATAGCAGGTGGTGCTTCCATTCATCCTCAACACAAGCCACCATGTGTCCATTGCCGATGCATGAGCAGAAATCTAAGATGTTTGTACTGTGAGTAAGCAAATGCATACCCAGGTGGTGGCGGTGATGAAGATGCAGCATCCTGTTGTAGTGGAAGCTGTTGAGGGATTCTGAATGTGGCTTATCAGGCCATGCTAAAATCGTCATTGCTAGTTGCACAATGTTAATGTTGTACAGTTGCACCTGTTAAAGCTCACACATGTGCCTGCATGCTGATGGTGGGCATTGGGCGTGAGTTACCTCCTCAGTTTTGCCGTGTAGGTCTGTCCTGTACTATTTTAAGTAGAACTCTGGAGTTAGGAATTTTGTCTAATCAATGCCTTTGGCAAATGTGACGTTGATTTCATTTTTTTACGTATTTTTTTCCAAATATCTAATGTCTTATGCTGAAAGCAATGCATTTTCCTCTTTGCTCTGTGTAAGCTGCCTTTTGTATATCAAATTTGCTTTTATACAGCCTTA
The DNA here is from genome assembly GCA_013397755.1 of Cnemophilus loriae. Lineage (NCBI taxonomy): Eukaryota > Metazoa > Chordata > Aves > Passeriformes > Corvidae > Cnemophilus > Cnemophilus loriae. Next base: position 1,292,383 of record VZTF01007531.1, read on the forward strand.
CTTCTTTTGTAGAGTTTTGTGTTTAGTCTGTCGTTGGTGCTATATTTAAGATTAATGTTTGTAGTGTTGCTGGCATTAACTTGTAAGTTCAAGCTGGCGAAGGAAAGCATTTGCTCCCATTCCATTTCAGACAGTGTCAGAGGATTTATTTAAAGTGTGCCTTCCAGCCCCGCTCACTTGCTCCTCGGAAAAAAATCAGGATCCAAGCTGACCCTATCCATACCAACGTGAAAGACCATGCTCGACTTCCATAAAAGTTCTCTTTCTTGACATTTATTCTTCTGCCTTGCTCTGGAGATTATACCGTTGAAGATAAATGTAACTTACAATAGTGAGCACAACAGTACTATCTGTCTTTCTGCACAATAACTGTTTGTTATCTTTCCAAAAAAATGCATGGTGACTAGCCAGACAGCAAGCAAATGCCATTTCCTACACCTGTGTGCCAGATGTTTTACAGCTGTGCACATACTGCTGCTGCTGAACCTCCAGTGAGTGTCATGGGACAACTGATTCAGGAAAAGTATAAATTTTTCTCTTGGGATGGGCTGAAATGGCAGGGAAGGAGACGGCTGCCAGTCAAAGGAACTGCATAGCACAATTAAGAAGCAAGTCTTTTGGTATCTTGTTTGGGGATATTACTGACATTGAGAGTTAGGAAGATTTTCTCTGGCTTCTTCACAGCTAAAATATTTTTCACAGCCCCTCAAAGTCTAATGAAATTAAAGTAGGTATTACTGAAATTTGATTCGGTAGCATACAGGTGAACTGATTCTTATAATGAGCAGCATAGAGTCAGGTTTTACAAAGCTAGGTAGGAATTAATGACTATGAAAATCATATTGTTTCTGAGGGTAGCTAGGTATCTGAATGTCACAAAGCTTGGAAAATCTTCTTCTTCTTGAATGTTGGGGTTTTATTCCTGGAATGGACCTTTCTATTTCTTAGTTCTTAGAACTGTGGACAGTGTGACAAAAGAAGTGGTCCTATCATCACAATCCCGGCCCATTTTCTTTCTTTGTGACTCTTACAATGATTCTCCTTCACAAAGTACTTTGCAGCGTTCATTTGAAGCTTGCAAAATTCTGTAAGGAAGTAGGTTGGTTTTACTATTGTTAATCTTTTATTTATTTAGCTATCATAACTCCCTGCTTTGTATGTCAGAATTAAAGTTCCAGCAACTGATAAGCTGCACATGGTATTTGTAGCCAAATCTCAGGGCAGTTGCAGCTGCATTCAGTGTCACATCTTTAAAGAGTGGAAGGAGGATATCACACACTGCTCTGGGAAGGGGGCCAAGGTATTAGACACGCAAGTGGGCAGGCATATGTGCCTTTATGGGGAGAACAGGGGAAGAACGAGTGTGGTCCTGGAAGTCTGATAGGCATGGAAATATTTTGATTTCTTCAGAAGCTGACTCAAATTTTGGATTAGCATCTGTAGTCTGGTCAATGACCTAAAGCTTTTAAGGCTTTTGAAAGTCTAGTTTTAAGGTGATGGTTTCAAGAATTTGTTTACTAGTGTTCTTCCAATTTAGCAATGAAACAGTTTTTTCTTTGGTTTCTTACTTGGTCTCCCAGCTCGTGGAGTGGGACTGCAAGTATATGATGCGAGAAAGAGAATTATAGCCACTGCTATGATACTGATTTTGGCATGCAGAATTGAAGAAAAATCACATCAAATTAGTATAATGGTAACTCAGTTTGAGAGACATCAGTGGTTTGAAAGGAGATGGCCAAAATCTTATCACTAAAGCACAAACTTCTTCAAAGCTCTGTGTTTAGGCTTTTTTAACTCTTTCCTTTGATTAACTTCTCGATGCTTTTGAGAAGCGTTGGAGGTAGTACTTTCCTAAGGCTGTGGAGTGGGAGGAGCCCATGACGTGCTGTGCAGTGCAGCGTGGAGATCTGTGATGGTACAGTGTATGGCACAGGGGGCATGGGAAGGCCTGCCTGTGGTTCCAGAGTTGGTAGGATGGCCACGAGCAGGGCACCGTGCCTAATGAACGCTCTTTGGCTCAATGGCACGTTCATCTACTTATATATATCTATATATAGGTAGCTTTTGCTTCCAAAGATACTGTGGGTGTGCTTGGCCACCTTTATGTTATGTTGAGCTGGGTATTGTCAGCATGGGTATAATGAACAAGCAGGGAGGAGGGCAGTCCTGGACCAACACACAGCCAGGGACAAGTCTTCCCTCTGGTTTTGGGGAATATTACCTGTGCTGCTGAGAAGGCAACTCACACTTTCTGTCTACTGAATGGATATTTCTACTTTCACTTCAAGCTATGAAGTCCATTTATTTTCAGTCTCAGGCGTAATATGCTTTTAGTGGAGGGTTTTCCCCCTGTGATTGTTTCCTGAATTAGTATATCTTCCTTCACTTTGGCAAGGATTTTCCTTAATAAAAAGTTTCATCATCAGTTATTAGTTTCATATGACTGGTCTGTGAAACACACAGGGTTATTGAAAGCTATAAAATTTGTGTTAGCTGTTTTCCTACATCATGATCAAAATCATCTCACTTGTGTCTCAGTGGGTTTGATCATATAAATTTATTGCTGGTTACCCACAGTAAACCAACAAGCTGCAACTGTGTACTAGAGCTCAGATGAACTTACCCATTTACACCCAAAGTAGATCAGGGAAAAAGTAGCTGTAAAATAAGTGCTTGTTTCAGTAACAATTGCTTTGCTTATAGTGCTTTTATAATTTTTTTGTAGTTACTACTGTTCATAACTTTTAGTCAGTGTTAGTAACATTAGGTTGCAACTTCTTATAATTCTGTTTTTAACCCAAATAAAAATGTTGATACTCAATACTGGTCTGTAGTGAAGTGGGAAAGGAGCTGTGGTAGAACACAAGTGTGCTACTAATAGCACCTGATGAACTAGCGTGAAGTATCATATTATTAATTGATTTAATGAGTCCTTAGATCCTATGATACTTGAAAGAAGGTTAATTGGTTTCTTACAACATAACTGTACTGGACTGTGTTTAAATGCATTATTTGATTATTGTTTTCTTGAAATATCCACTTCTGAGATTTTCAGTCCCCCTTCACTCGTCAACCCCAAATTCGTAGTTCCTTTTGCTCTGAAGCGTTTTAAGAGCAGTAGCTCAAAGCACAGTGTTTCTTCCTTGTTTACATCCCTTGGCTTAGCTGTGAAGAGTGCTGTGCTGGGTACAGTCCTCTTCTTGAGCTAAGCAGAAACATGGCTGGCTGACAATTCAGGTGGCAAGTAATGCTGAAAGGTGCTTGTTTGAAATGCACGATCAACTCTAATTGTTTGGCACATTTATATTCCGTATTAGTTTCCTCTTTTTTGTACAGACCATATGAAGAGTGGCATGGAAGTGTCAAAATTTACTGTTTTTCACTGGACTCTAAAATAAAGTTCTTTTCATCACTTGAGAGGACGAGTGCCAGAGGGGTGGATCAGCTTCCCTGCAAGGCTGTGTTGGACACAGCCCTGCCTCACAGACAGGTTACATTACTGCAGTTGGATGCTCTGGAAGGCCCTGCCATAAAGGGAAAGGTAGCTGCTGAAATAGTCATGCCGTAAGTCTCAGGAAGGCAGCCTGGGGCAAACTCAGCCCACGCGCTGTTCCCAGCACTAATTCTCTGCAGAGCGCCTGAGCAAGCTCACCCAAGGTTCCTGTCCTAACAAGACAAAGTACTGCATTGTATATGAAAGGGAAAGTTTTAAGCTGTTTGGCTGCATCCCCAAATTCAATTAATAGTGCTGGAACCTAGAGGTGGGGCATGCATGGGCTCTGCAGCACACACTGTGACTGATGTGCTGTGAACCACAGGTGCAGCAAGCCAGGAATGGTGGGAGCATTTCAGCATAGTCAACCCTGGCAATTCAGCCTGTCACTCATCGTTTGGCTTTGGGATAGCTGGTTTCAAAAAGAAAGAAATAAAGTAGAAGTCTCATCTAAATTAAAATCATAAACTGAAAGCTTATGTGAACAAGATGGGAAAACGTCACAGAAAATTTTGAATTAAAACAGCAATACAATTATTTTTAACTTGTTTCCTTTTGACAAGAAAACTTGTCATTCACAGACAGTCAGAATAGTGGGAATACCTGCCCACACAAATGGGTATACCTACCTACCTGCCCGTGACACAGCCTTAGTGGTAGTATACAATTAAGGATGCTTCCACTTCTGGATTTGCATATTCAGGAGAAATTAAGTAATTTAAATCAAATTTCAGAAACTTTCACAAGTAGGTTCCATTGTCAAGAGTCTGTATGCTTTGACTACAGTAAGAGGCAACTGGTAATCACTTGTGGGGATAAGATTCCTCTGTGTATCCTCACATTCATTTTGATTGGCAAATAAGTTATTCATCCTTCACAGTGGCTCCCTTCCTGATTATAAGGGTATCTTTCATCCTTCCTCATCCTTTCATCTCTTTTCCCCACCCCAGTATATTGGATGTGCTGGAATAGAATCAAATACAGAAGTTGTATCGATAGACAGTGTAATGCGTTTTAGGATTTTTGCATCTTTGCTGGAAAACAAAACACTTTGGACAGTTGGAGAATTATTTCTCTGATGAAATGTTGCAGATTTATTTATTTGTTTGCTTGTTAATTAATTATTTGGATCCTCCTTTGGGTGTTTTCATCCATAGTCTTTCTTAACTCTCCTTTGTATATTTTACACCCTTGCTCCTCAAAAAAATGCGAAGATGTTATTTTCATTAGAAATAAGGAGAAGACATCAAGGATTCATACATTTTACCTTTCTGCTTGCTTTATTTTTGGCTTCCCTTGTGCATCATTTAGAAAGCAGCAGCTGTTTCATGTTCTGTATCACGTGACATCCTTTCTAACAAGCCACTTTAGAGCCTCCTTCCTCAGTATTTTGAGGGATGCAGAAGAGACTTACTGGTACTTTGCGGCTTCTTTCTCCCTGCACCATCATGAACTGGTAATATGTCATCTATGTGGTGCTGCTCTGTATTGTCAGAGGACTAATTTAATTAATTTTTATTAACAGTCCCTTAATTTAATTTTTGAAAGACAGATACAGTTACAAACACAACACGGGAAGAGCATAGGAAGAATATCTGGCACAGCTATACAAATAGATGTATTGTTTCAAATATTCCCCTGCTGTTGAACAAGACATGTAATCTGTAAAGGATTATATTTGAGAGGGAGAAGGATACTCAGAGCAATACAGAATCTTATTCAAGTGGTCAAAGCAAGCAGAAAAGGAAAAAAATAAAGTCAGACACTTGAAATCACGAGTGCCTCCAAAGTGCAGTGACTCCTCTTCCCTCTCCCAGACACTCAATCAAAAATAAAATAAAAATTATCCTAATACCTATGCTCTGGAAGAGAGAGAGAGAGAAGGCTCCTTCAGGAGAAAGAACCAAGGTAGCATTACAACCCACAGATCCCTAAGAGGTGGGCATAAAAAAATGGGGACCACAAGAAAATAAGGTTTCCTAATAGCTCCAGTTGTTCAGTAGCACAAAATGTCCATGTTGCATAAGGATCATCAAGTCCCATAGCTATGTTTCCACTGAGCTGGAGAGTTGCCATTCCTGAGTTGCCACTTTGAATTCCTTTTGAATCTGTTTTAGGATAACTTGCTGGTAGGATACAGTGATATAATATAATTAAAAAATACCTTTTAGTGATTGTGGCCTGTCTTCCAGAGCTCCCATCCCTTGGCTTATTCAGCAGGTTATCCTAATTTGAATGTAGAAAGGCCATCTGCACAAGAAACCTGGTAGCTGAGCAAGCTGTGTCAGTCAGTGACCACACTTCCTTATATTACTGATGAATGTGCTGCTGCGGAGTCTGTAGTAAGAACAGATTCTTTCACCTTTTTCTGAAGGAAATGTCAGCAATCATTTCAAATTGTTTAAATGCCTTTTCCTAATGCTTTACATGCACTTTACAAAATGGGCACAGCTGGGAGACTTGCTTTACTCCCTAGTCAGGAGGACTGTGATGGGAGAACCGGTCAATATAGATACAGACACCTACCACACACATGCACGTGTCGTTCTGGAATGAGCTACCATCAAAATTTAAACAGAATGGCTGCAAGCATTCTTTTTCCAGGATAGAAGTGCTTTTTTCTAGGTAAACTGAATCTGCTCTGAAATGTTAGCTCAGCCTACGTTTACTTTTGCAACTGGAAAACATTTAAAATCACATTTTCTAAAGGGAAAACAACTTTTTTCTTTCCTTGGGTTGTTTAGGCCAAATGGACCATTTCATTAAAGATATGTTCTAAATTCTGTTTCCCAGACACAAAAGCCATGATAATCCAAAAATGTGCCTTCTTGTAGGCCTTTCAATATGATTTCCAGTACAGTTTAAAAAAAGAATAGTAGTATATGAGATGAATTGCAGATAACTGCAGTGTAATGTCTAGTGGTTTCATTTTCCAGGGATATACTCATAAAAGTTCATTTTTAGGGGTCTAAAGTAATCTTCATTTTATGGGGCAATTAAAGACTTCTGTTTTGATGTTGTCTGCTGTTCTCTGTGGAATTGATTCGAAATCAAATACATACTGTAGAGGAAAATTCAGCATGACAGTTTGCTGCTGGCATTTTTCATAGAGAATTGCAGTATTCTCCCAGATGGAAAAGAAACTTAAAAGGGAGTTTTATTTTTTTATAGGTCTATATTATAGCTAACCATTATTCTACTTATCACTGCAGGTATATGGAACACTGCCTGGTTCTGGAGTCTTTCCACTTTATAAAGTACAAGTTATGTTACTATTTTTTGACACTTGAGTAAGAAAAATTCTTACATTTTATCAAATTCAAGAGAACTGACTGCCCTTTGATTATTTCCAGACGCACATAATATCAGTCACAAAGGTAATACAGTATGAGATTTAGGGTTCTGACAGACATGTGTCTACAAATGAAAATCATATTGTTGGAGCTGTATCAGCCCCTGTCTCTCTGAGGGATAGCGGTGCTCTGAGTGCGGGAACATCTGATTTGCTTTTGAATCAGCTCCACAGTGGTTACAGTTTGCTATAGTTAGTGTTTTGTAGGCAAGCCTCTGCTATTTTCACTTTGCTTTGTATCACTCTAAAAAGAGAGGAGTGCTTGTCCAGAAACTGGTTGAGAAGTGACCGAGGTATTTGAGCAGTGAGAGCTGAGGGAGGGGTGGCAGGAGTGTCTGTCTCAGCTGTGGCTCCAAGTCCCGCTGTTTGTGCTGGCAGTCAGTCCGAAAGGTGGTGCAGTCCTTTGCTGAACTGGGGAGCGGTCAAACAGGCTGCAGACGTGCCTCTCTTGGCAGCAATTTGGGTGTAGGTGCCTGTGCTCTAGAAGCTGTAAATCTGTGCTGCCTTGGGCAGGAGCCGGGGCTCTCAGCCCTGCCTGCCTCAGCCCTCTCTGAGGGAACAGCAGCGTGAAGGGCTGCCTTTTGTTTCTTTTTTAAGGGGTCTTCACTAGCAAAGACACCATAAGCCTTAAACATCAGGATGAGCTAGGCAAGGGTCAAAATCATATGAGAGGAAATGAGTAGTAAGGACGTCACAGACCATCTCCTGCGTTATTTGGAGTTGTGCCCTGGGTATGTCATCATTTTCCCTTCTCTCTCACTGAATCTTCTTTTTTTATATATTTTTTAATAGTAGCCTTAATGACAGTGAAATGGATGAGTGCAGTACCTGTTAAATGCCAGCTTCCCCTTGTATGGCATCCATCTGTAAATGCACTTAGAACAAACATCTGCTCCCAGAAATTACTTTCTGGCCTATGCTGGTTTTTTCAGTGTCTGCCAGGCTTTTCATCACCTTCCCCAGTAATCCCAGCAGGTCTACAAAAAAGTAAAGATCATATGACATTGCAGCCACTTCAGCTGGCTTGTTGAAACTCAAAAGTTACAACTGGAGGAGCAATGCAACCCTATTCACAAGAAAGAGAAAATTTTTCAGTTGTGAAGGTTATCACGTCTGTTAGGCATACATAACCCAGGTTACTTCTACATTATCACCTGGATCCCACAAAAATTAAAATTCATGTAAGGTACCTTTTTCAGCTAAAATTTGAATTGGTGGGTGAGTAACTAGACAGTAATCTTGAAAGGCAGAATGTTACAGAGACTGTCATACAGCCGCATATTAATACATGGCCATTCCCTTCTGAAAACTAAATACTGAACTGGGTTTTAAATATCAGCTTGCACACAGTACGACGTGTAGTATTTTGCATAGGCTTGCTGACTTAAAATGTGTGTTTAGAGCTAATTGATGTTATCAGAGCTCTGCTGTTATCCCTGAATCACTTTGGCAAAAGGTTCATATTCTTTAGCAACTTGACCACTTTCTTTCTCTCCATTTAATTAGAACTTCTTGGATCATTCTTCACAGAAGCAGTTTTAAGACTCTTGACATTTTAACGTGTTTCTAATATTTGAAGTACTGAGAAAGCCAAGAATTTTTAAGTTGTCATGTTCATATAGAATTTGTATCTGTAAATCTGAAGTCTTGTGAATTTCATGGACTTGTATTTATACCTGTATTATGTCCCTGTGGTGTTATGCATAATTTAAAGGTTATCTGAAGCCGTCTCCATACTGGAAACTAGTTTTTCTTTAAAAATATTTTTCGGTCTGTGAAGATATGCTGCCAGGCATTTATATTAATACTTCTATAAAAGAAGGAAATACTTTCTCACATGTCATTAAAATGTGGAAGTCATTAACACAGGAAAGCCATTGAGTCCAAGAATTTAACAGGACTTCTGAAAGGTTATACCATCAACAATATACAGGGTTGTAATTATTACAAGTAAGTAATTTGGAAAAAATGCTAAGCATAGCATTCAAGGATTCAGTTGGTCTTGAGCTATCAGCTCCCAGTTGGACAGAGATTGCTTTGTCAACCTCCACAGTTGTAGCTTTTCTCCGCACAGCATCTGGCACCAGTCAGTGCGCGAGACAAAGCCCCGGGACACGCACATTTGCTGTGACATGGGACGAACACGCTCCCTGCCTGCCTTCTGGCTGATTTAAAGCGTGTAACCTCTGCAGTCATTGATCACCCTGTGCCAGCTTTCCCTGCATACACAACGCCCTGCTGCTCCGTGCGCGTAGGGAGCAAGGCACTAGGAGCTTTTATTACTAGACTGAATCAAATGGAAAGGTGATGTTCACAAACAAATAAAGCAAAGTACAGATACTTCCCTCCTCCTTCTAGCTTTGACAGCTCTTTCTCATTCCTGTGTTTCGGCTGTGGCCAGGCACGTGCTCTGCACTGTCCTGCAGGGTCATGCACAGTTGCAACAAAGCTGCAGGAAAACAAAGGAGAGAGAACATGCAGTGGTGCACAGGGAGCAGAGTAACGCCTTTTCTGTATGCACCAGAGAGAAACATCACGCTGCTGGCACTGCATATGTCAGATTTGCTTTGTGTCTGAGACCCTGAATGAGCTGTGCTGACTGTAGAGCTCTGCTCCAGACTGTAGGAAAGAACATCAATGCCATTGTATTTGGCACCTGTAGTAAAGATGTGATGCAGGGAGTAGACATGGAAAATAAGCGCTCTGCAGGTAATCTGTCCAGAATGGGATCAAGGCATGGTTGTGACAGCACAAATAAGCTCCCTCTGAGTTTGTGAAGCTCTTTGTCTCTTTAATTTTCTCAGGGGGGGAAAAAAAAGAAACCTAAATTTCTTGATAACTTTCATAGGAATAAAATCAATTTTAAAATAGCTTCACAGTCAGTATTTGTTCTCACAGTCTAAGAAATGCAATGGGGAAGCAAAGATAAAGCAGCCTTTTCCTACAAATAAACAACAAGTAATTTTCAAATGAGAATGACTGCATGAATTCCAGTTGCTGGAGGGAATGCTGCAGATGAGATTGCAGCAGGATCTGTGGCTGTATTCAAGGGAGAGCATTCTTGCTCACCAGCAGCCTCTGTTCAAGGAAAGTGCCCAGGCGGGTGGGTACCAGCACGTTGCTGGGACACTGCAGCTCTTCAGGTGAGTTTGGTGTGCCATCTTGGGGGGATCTGCATTCATGGGGTCACCAGGAGGGAAGGAAGAAGGCTGGACATCAGCGGATGTGTTACGGCTTGTGTTTGTTACGCCTTGGCTGAGCAGTGGAGTTGTAAATGATTTCTGTGCCAAAAATGAAAGTGCATTACAGACTGGCCTTGTTTTGATTAGGAAGAGCTGGGGGGCTATACCATAAGAGTAAATAAAGCTTATAGCTTTGCTTGCTAGTTTGTTCACTTTGGCATTAGAGAGATTGTATTCTAACTGGTTTTTAATTTCTGTGTTACCATTTTTTTTGGTTTTAGTCTTTTTAGGATTTACTCTGTATGTGCACAAAAAACTTACCTAGATGTTTGACAGAATAAAAAAGCATTGTGCTAGCTTGTGTTGGGATGCAGAAATTCATTACCTTCCCTTTTTTTGTCCTTTCATATACTTCATTTGGGAAAAATACTACCCACAAAACATCTGTTTGAGGATTGGTTTGTTTTTCAGACTGAAAAAATGTGTTTCAAAATAGAGTTCAAAATTTTAATTAGATGGTTTAACAACATTTTTGTTGCTTTTGTGAAAATATTGTTATCCATTGTTTTATTGCAGAAACTGTGGTTAGGGAAGTGACTTACTGCAAGTTCATAGAGAACAAATTGTGAGAAATGGAGAAAGTTGTATTAAAATGCTGATACAGCATTCATTATGTAATAGAAAAAGATGCTGCATGCAGTGTTATTTTTGAATTTCAGTTATATGAGACTAAGATAAGACTCGGTTACCAATTTCAAGTTCCATTATCCTGGCAGCACCTCAACTCCTTTTGGCAAATCATTTAACCTTCTCTGCTTCCTATCTAACAATTTAAAGTGGTGATCTTTATTTATTTCCTAGATGTACTTGAAGTATTTAATTCATATGTGTATGTTCTTAGAGAATAATTATATTTATAAATTAAAAATACATAAATCTTTATTATATTATGTAAGGATACACACTTGTAGGATAAAGATTGTGCTCTCCATCAGTTAACAAAATTTTATTTTATTTCCTTTGAGAATTAAATCTGTCTTGACAGCTTGTTAACTCATGGTTCTCTATCCGTGAACAGAAATTAGGGTTTTAGTATATTCTTAGAGAAACTTTGAAAATCAGTACTGCCATAAGAAAGTTAAGTCCCACATTCATGGCTAGAATTTTTTTCCTTTCTCCTACAGCTGTTAGTGCTGTTAAGATGGCTTACAAAGAGCTGGCTCTTCTGAACGCTCGAGTTCATCACAAGTCAGTAGCTTTCAGCCTTTTTCAAAGCATTTCTATGTTCCTCCATTTTCCAGGAGAAGTGTGAGCTCCAGCACAGGTTATTCAAGGCTTGCTTTTCTTAGCAGCCTTGCGAAGACTTCTTAAAATAGTAGTTCGATAGACAACAGGAGGAAAATTGCTGATCTAAGTAATATCCTTCTTTTTTCTATTTTGTTCCTTGTCAACGGGGACCACAGCACATCCTGATACGATTCTAGAGGACACACTATATTGAATAGTGTGTACTGCCAGGGTTCTGCGACGGAATTGTGACTCGGAACATCTCATTTAGGCAGACAGTTTAGCAATTTGGCATCCTCGCGTCCATCCAAGCTGGATCCATTCTGACCTTCTGAGTTAGGAACAAATAGAAAGGAAAAGCTTTTGAATTCCTCAGTGCAGCTAAGATGGCATTGACCAAGCATATCAAAACAGTAATTTTTCTGGAGAGCGATGAGCTGAAACTGTGTAGGGTTAGAAAGCACCCATATCCAAAATTACAATATAAAGTGCTTCTTTGTCATTGTCTATTTCTTGTTCACTTCAGTCTGTCATGAAATAGCGTGTGTTAAGTGCTACAAATAAAAGAGCAAATAATTTAAATTGTTTATCCAAACAACAAGTGACTTGAGAAAGTAGACGTAGAAACTTGAACTAACAAGTTAGAGATGCTCACAGGTCAAGGTTTGTACATGATGACAGTACAGTGATAGTGACTGATGCTGTTGGTGCCCACCATGATCATTCTTTGGAGAGAAGCTTCCCAGGCTCTTCTTTTTGACACTTCCCATGATGCCTACAGACTAGAAAGCTGAACTGCACCCGTGAAGTGTACATCCTAGCTTTTATTGTTTCCCAGTCCTGAAAACTAGATTGTGTCTACTTAGATGGGATTAGCAAAGTATAGTCACCTCCTCTACCACTTTTTTCCACTTCTGTTGCTTTGAGGTGGTTTCCAAAAATCTAATACCCTTTGGTACCACAAAGGTCACCACTGGCACTTAGTTTAAATCAAGTGATGAGACCAAGCCAGTTTGGCAATTTAACAGTTAAAAAGAATTAATTTTAAGGAGTCCTTTGCTATAATATCTTTATGTTCTTTAGAAGCAGTTCTTCCCATATTTATACACACACACACACACACATCATCTTTGCCTGATATGATGTTTCCTAGGAAACTTCACCTCCTCAGGTATCAGTGGATCCAGTTAATTGTAACCAGCAGGGCTAGTATGGCAGCAGTTTTACGTGCTTTTATTCACCACAGTTATACAATCTTCTTTGATTTTTCCACAATGTAATTTGCCATGAAATGGCTGGATGATGCTCCTGATGCTCTTCTAGCATGGTGTGCTGAGAAGGGTAAAGTTTGTTGCATGTTGAGCACACACGTTTGCTTCACATAGTCTGCTGCTGCCACCATCTCCTGTTTCTGGGCTGTAATTGAGGTTTTCTCAAAGTTACGAAGCTTTTAACCAAAGTACCATCAGCACAAAGTGGGACTTGCTCCCAGAGTTGGCAGAACAGCACTTCTAAAGAAACACTTGGTACGAAATAAACAGGTTTCAGAGGAAATGAAGGGTGCCCCAGTCCCTGAGCAAGTACAAGGCAGCTGAGATGAGTCACCCAAGACATCTCCCCTCCAAATACCACAAAACTTGCTCTGTTTTCAGGAGAAACTGAGCTGCTGGCACAGTTTGGACACGTCCTCTTTACCAGGAGACCCAAACACTGAACAAAGCAGGAGAATTATGTACCCATGAACATCAGATGCTTTAAATACTCCTGGTGCTGAAACAGCACTTGAGAAAAATGCCTTTATCCTCTGGATTTATTCCTTCAGAGGCACGTTTCCAGCACTGTCTGATATATTGGACACTTTTCAAGAATGGGAACAGCCTGTGAGTGTCTGACATTAGGATTGAGCTGCAGGGAAGGATTTCTTCTGGATGAGGAGGTGATTTTGTACAAGAGGCAGTGAGCAAGAGTCCTCTGCCAGGGATTCTGTCTAAAGCCCAAGGGGGAAAGGAAAATCAGGATGTAGGCCTTGGTCAAGGGAGCAATTACTTCTGGAAATGGATTTGAGTGGGCTGGGATGAAGGAAATGTTTTGGAACAAGTCACCTGGAATTTGTAGTCCTCATTTTTTTCTCTCCTCCCTCATTTCCTTCTTGAATGGTTGTTTTTTTTGAGGGGTTGTTTGGTTAAGTTGGGTTTTGTAGCTTTCATTTTTGTAGGATTTTGTTTATCAATGACCCTGTGTAGGGCAGAATACTCTGTGAAACATGGTGTGTTGTGGATTGTACAGAATATAGTACACTCAGCTAACACCATCCAAGGTGCTACCTCAGAGAGATGTATTTTTCAATTAAAATTGAATATATTGTTTCTATTGTGCTGTTATCACGGGGACCATTTTCTTCTGCTTCAAGTGCGGTTTTGTAAATTCTAAGATGAAAATGAGTTGAGAGAACTCTGCCAAGAGGAACTGCAGTCATATATGTGAGTCATAAATATTTTACTTAATTGGGGAAATTGCTCATTCTGTTATAGATTACATCTATTCCTAAATATTTTATTTAATAGCTAGAAAAATGTCCTTTCTGGGGCTTTGGTGCTTCAGCACATCACTAAAAGCAGCATTTGACTTCCACCCTGACTGATTCACCAAGAAATCTCTTGCTTCCTTTGGGATACGCACCCACAGATCTCTCCAAAAGCTGTACTGGACAGATGTGGAGTGTTGTGTGGGTTTTGTTTATTCCCTGGGGTGCTCAGGAGATCACTTTTGGGTTCAGATCATTTCCGTTCAAGATGAGTAATTTGTTGGGTCCTGGTAATGCTTCAGAGCATGTAGCAGGGCACAAGTTGCTTCTGCCTAACTTGAGCACCTGGCAGCAAGGCCAATTAGGATTGTATAATCAACATTCAGTACTTTTGTAACTTCATCCAGATGCTGAGAGCAGACGAGCAATGTCCATGCATTTTGTTGTTGTAAATCCTTTCACAAAAATCGAACAATTGCCAAGAATGTGTAAAACATCAAAGTAAGAGGCAATTATAATACAATAATTGATGCCAGATGAACTTCTGCACCTGATATCAGTCAACATGCCAGTGAAAAAGAGCCATTTGCAAAAGAATACAACAGCATATGTCGGGGTAGCATCAGCATCTTTTCAAACATTATTTTAACCATTTTGAAAGCTGCTAATGTGTTGAGTTTCTTGCTGTGGTTGTTCTTAGACATGGCAGCAAGATCCTTTTTTGTTAAAGATTTCCTGAGAAGGAAATATGATCTTCACTCTCCCTAACTCCTGTGGCCATCATCAGGTTTGGCAAATTTTCATTAACATTTACAAGTAAACCATTATTTAAACACTGACTAAAGATCATTGGTTAGCTGCTTTTAGAAACCCTTGTTATCTTCAGGCAATGAAAAACTGTGAGATAATATTTTCTTAAACATTATGTAGCTATTAAAGTAAATTTTTAAAAAACATTGCCATTTCCAAAGCTGAATTTATTAGTTCGTAAAGGGTGATACTTTTTGAAGGAAGCACGTACTTGCCTCTGTTGTGCATCTGCTTTTCCTGACATGAGATTTGGAGGTTTGTTGGCTTTTGAGAGGTGGTGAAAGGTCACTTGAGCATCAGTTCAGGCTTTGGTATGGTATCATTCCCCTCTAATACGTGGCGAGTGGATGAGATGAAGACTATATTGTGCATATTTTGTTTTGGCCATTTCGTTCTTATGTTCTTCTTGTAATTGTGAGGGGAGGGAGGGGAAATGCTGTTTTCTTAACTATTCCCTTTTGTTATTTTCATGTAATTTTGGTTTTTTTGCCATCATTCAAAACCTAAGGTACCTTTGAAGTGATAGAGCTCTGCAGACTGGAGGAATTTTCCAGTCCTGTGGAACAAACTTCAGGCTGATCCTGGAGATACTTAGTATATGCTCTCTAATTTTTCTGTACCCTTTTCAGTGCACACCGAGTGCCTTTGTGTGCTGTAGGACAATCCAGTTAGAAGATGAAATAAGTGACTGCTCACTGGAAGTGTTTGCACAGTCGCACGCTTCAGGGTGCTGTAGTCCTATCCACAACCCTCATTGCACGAATAGTCTCATGAAATAATTCCAAGTATAGGTTTAAAATGGAGAGTGCGGGGACCTTGAGGGATCCAGGAAAAAGATCTGCGCACACTTCTCCAGCCATGCAGTGCAGTGAGGTGACTCTTAATCTCTCTCTCCTGCTCCGTGGACTGCAATTCCCCTGGTGCCAGCTTTGAGTGCGTGGCCAGCACCACATGTGTCAGAGGGAGTAATTGGCACTCAAGACAAAGCGCACCTAAGGGCAGGCTGGACTGGAGACCTGGAAGGATTTCTTCAGAAAGTTTTTCCATTCACCTTTCCATGCCCTGAGACTGACAGATGCACTGAAGGAGAGCAAATTTCTGGTAGTGGATCTGTCTTCCAGAGCTCTAACTCACACTAGGAAACATCACTGAAATCCTGAACCATAGCTCCTTCGTGCTGTGCCTCAGGATTCCAACAAGTTCTGGCACGCTGACCATAATGCATACAGGTTTATAGCACTATTTATAAATCTCTTGGGTTTCCTCTTGTATTGTTTCTTGCTGAGGGAGTGTGGGATGTGCAATTCATCCCATCAGATTTTATTGAGGAGTTATCCGCAGTCATGTGCATGCTGGATTCTCTTGAGAAACAACATCTGTTTTCTGCAGGATTTCAAGTTTAAAATGGTTGTGAGTGGTCATAGCTTGTTTAATTAACAAAAGGATACCATTTTAAAATGTGAATTACTTGCATTTCTTGTCAAACACAATATTAACTCCATAAGCCACAGAATAGAGAGGTTTCCTCAATAAGCTATTTGCTGATTTTTCAGTATTTTTCTGATAAGTTGTTTGCTATACTTTATGTAAGTACAGATTCCTCTGGTTTTCTTTCTCCATTCAACAGAAACCATGTTATGCCTGTAAAATAGACACTTCTTGTCTTATAGGTGAAAAAGACACTAAACATGAGTTGGATGTGGTCCTTGGGACCATCTGTTTTGCAAATCGTGGCAGTGTGCTAACCCTGTTAAGGCAATCTCAGGTTCTATTAGGATCTTTCCATATAGATAAATGAAAAAAATATAGATACATATATGGATGGATACACACTCGGAGGCAGGATGTCAAGCACTGATAGGCTTTTGTATGATAAAAAAAGGAAGCTAAGCAGCGTAGTTTCTCTTGGGACCATAACAAACCTGTCAAGCTGGTGCTAGACTGTGTAAAACAGTTATGCTGTTACGTGGATCTCATGGCCAACTAAAATTACAAGTCAACACATAACTGTAATTTAAATGAAACTCATTCACTCTTCCAGTAACAGTGGATGCGTTCGTGGAGAGAGTGTGGAGCAACACTTCCATATGGCTTCCTTGAAAATAACTGGCATTCTCCATTTGTAAGGAAGCTCATTATGGTTTTTTTGTTCACTCATGTAAGTAAACTTCTGCAGGATCATAAATGCCTAATATAACAGTAGCCTTCAGGCATTCTTAACTAAAACTGTATTTTATCTTCCACCAGCTGTGCATTTCGAGGAGCATAAATGATCCTTAGGATAAGCTGACTGTAAGACTTCCTGCTCTTGCCTCCTAAACACAGAAAGCCATAGTAACAAATAGCACTGTATTTTTCACATCATCTTTCTGCAGTTGATTCGCTCTCATGGATATATGGACAGTTGCACAGTTTGTAGAGAAAATGGTCTGTTCCTACAAAACTAGTTCTGTTAATTCCTAAATTATTTGTAAAACTTTTTTTCCTTTTTCCCTTAATAAAGCATTCATATGAATTGCATTAAGCCTTAAAGGTACCAAGCTTATGCCGTATATTTTCCTTCTCCCAGGAAAAGTGTGATAGTAGCAGTTTTGTTCAAATTAAGTATTGATTATTTCAGCTGTCTAAATCCATTTTGTGATTTTCAGTGGATAATGTGCTGTCATTTTCTGCTTCTTACCCTGGTTTTTTCTCATAGCCACACTGTGCAGTGTTGCATAGCTACCAATCTATAACCCAAATGTTGTTATATTAGAGTGGAGAGTTGTGCTGATCTCTGGGCAATATATAGAGGATGTATATTTTATGAGATGCCAAGCAAGCTGCTGTATGACTATAAATTTCTGTGGGTTTTTCTCGTGCTGTACATACCTGCTAATTACTGAAGTGATTTACGTTTTAAGCGTGTTTTCTCTTTCGTTGTTCATTCTCCTTTTTTCAAGTTTTAAAACTGAAGTAATTTTAGTAAGTAGTTATTTCAGGAAGGCTTGGAGAGGTGGAGATAGTCTGCTGGGCACTGTGCAGGTATGGTATGTGCTACAGCCGGGGGGTGGTTGGCTTCCTCTGTGCCCAAAAATCTGGGCTCTGGTGACTGAGGTCGGGGAGAGGGATGCATCTGGATCATGCCTGCTGGAGTAAAGACCAGCCTGTGAACTCACGTAATTCCTTCATTCAGCATCATGGAAAATGGTGAGAGGGAAGAGGATCATCCTGAGCCTGCAGCCATGTGGAAAGCCAGTCAGGTGGAGCCTCGCTGCAGCCTCGCAGCAGATTGAGCCCTCTTTTCTTTCCTGCCTTTGTGGTTGAAGGAGAGAAATGGAGGGCTGGAGAGGGAATAATCAGTAGTAATCTCCTCAGCCAGCCAGCCATCTCCTCCTATTGACCTTGAAGTAATGAAAAAGGGATATATTCTTCTGCATGTTACCTCTGTGTGTACAGATAATGAGAGCAGAGAGTAATGATCATAAATCTACATGGCTTTGCCTGTTTGAAAGTCTGGGCCATGGGAAAAATGACAGTACATGGTTCATTTTCAGTCTGTAATTCACGTAAGTATTTGTCCCAAAGTGTTTCTTCTGGAGAATTTTTTTTGCCTTGTACTTCATTTTATGCAGCAGTGGTTTTAATTCAAATGAACCTATTCCCTTTTGTTGACTTCAGTTTTCAATATGAGAATAGTTGTATTTCCCAAACGAGCAATAAACTGGTTTGATATTAGCATTTTTTTAAATGTAAGAGCTTTTCAATAGTTTATACAGTAGAGTTATACTGATGTAGAACTGTGCCTATGAAAGAAAAAAGTCCAAAATACTAAATACATATGTAGGACTTGTATTTAGTATTTCTTTTTAAGAAAAAATAGGGAAAAACTCATCTTAATTAGCTATATTAAAAAAAAAAAAAAGAAAAAAGTTTAAAATAACTTGGAATTTGGGAGTTTACTTTCACATGTTGAACTGCCACACACAAAGTAACCAGAAAGTTGTCTTTGGCAATTTGTTCATTCCCCTCCCAGTGAGATGTAATCCATTAAGGCAGTTCCTTGTCAAACATTAACTCAGAAACTGGAAGGAATCTGAAACAGAAAATAATTAAGTAACGCTAATGATGTAGTAGTCCAACTATCGTGGCCAATGGATAAAGAATAGTAGCAAGGTGTTTTAGTACTTAGCTAAGATGCCAAGGCAATGTCAGCCAATAAATGATGTCATGCAGTCAGAGGCAGGGTTTGGTCAATGCAAACTGACACTTTCATCTTTTAATCCTACTACGTACAATAACAAAACATCAGGAAGGACTATATTTAAAAACAGAGGAAATGTACTAAGGCGCTAGAAGAGCTTGTTGCATTGTTTTTCCTCTGAGCTAGATCTCAAGTGAGATGATGGCTGCACCAGCACTGAGCTCCCGAGGCGCCTTTCCCCCTTCTCAATATGGGACTAACCTCTGAAACGGCAGCAGCATTTACTCTCTTCAGTAAATTGGGACTGTGCTGGGGAGGTCTTACGTTTTGCTTGTGTTCCCATGATGGAGTCATTACGTGAGTGTTCAGAGCAAAACTGAAGCATAAGGGAGATCCTGACCCCTCAACTGAATATGCAGCAGATCAGGTTGACAGAATGAAACGCAGTCTGACCCAGACTGAGGGGTCCTGTAAGTCAGGCACTCTGGGGCAGCTAGGATGGTGGTCATAAATTTTTCCTCTTTCGAGGCTGGTTATCTTGTTGGGGCTTGCCTTTAGCCAGAGAAAACACTGCAGCTGAGCTGTGCTTGTTGGGGAATTAGGAAGGATAGAGGGAGGAGGTTGCCTGGCTCTGAGCTCTCTGCTGGAGAGCCGGAGGTGATGGCTGGCCACAGTGTACTCTGGCTGCTCCCCTGGTGCAGCCTGGGGCCTGGTGGTGATCTGGTCATGTGATAAGCAGATTTAGTTCATCAGCCAACCAACCCTGGCCACAAAAACATGTATTGACATCAGTTCAGTGTGTTGAATAAGGTTGTTTGCAGTAAGATGACTGCCAGAGCCAGCTCCAAGGGGGAATCCTTCCAGGGGTTCCCAGGGTGAAACTGCCCTCTTTCAGCAAGCTATTTCAGCTCACTCATGAAGACATACCCTAATCTGACCCTTTCTGTAGGTTATTGTGTTTGGAATGTTTCTCGTACTCAAGACAGTATAATTTATTTTTTCCTACATAGCCATGTTTGAAGGTTACCTCCTGTGGTCAGGTTAACCACCAGTTTTAATAAACTCTGCTGACTTGCCCCGGCAAAAAGTTTGTTCCTCAAAATCTAGCAAATAAGTTTGAATGCTTAAAGACTCTCAGCCAACAAACAGTCAAGTGAAGTTGAATTCCAGGTTTGTTTCCAGTGATTGTAAGGTCTTTCATCAATTTAGGTATTAATATAAGGCATATTATAGAAGGGCCATTCTCCACGTATGAAGTTAAGATATTGAAAGGGTTTAAGGAGTCATTAAGCCCAAATGCTATTTTTAGAGTTCCTTGAATTAGTGGAAATGTAGTGAGATATTCAGGGTGTGAATCCAAAGCATCCCAAGTTGATCCAAACTGGTCCTGTTTTAAAACTGTCCCACAGGCACAGCCTTTACGCTGTGCCAGTGCTGGCACTGGGGATGGGAAAGCCTGTCCTGGCTTGAGAGGCTGAAACAGGAGAAGATGAAGCAGATCAAAAACCAGCATTATTCTGCCATACCTGCTCTCCAGACATCTCTTTTGCAAGGGAGAAATAAGGAGTCCTGAGGCAGGGAGTTGGGAAACTGGGGAACCTCTGATTTTAAGGGGCTTAAACTATTGTGGACCAGCACCTCAGGATTTCCATGTCAGTCATGTGCCTTTAATTGCTGCTAAAAATGCCACTTTCAAATAATAGTGTAAGTAGCCTGAGCAGACCTGTAGTTAACTGTGTAATTTAACTCCGTGAAACTACTGACATGTTTAAAAGTATGCAGATGCTAGTGTCTTATGCTAGATCAGGATCTTAATTATGCATAGTTTGAGATAATTGGGTTGCTTTAGCATCGTATCTCAACCTGTTAATTCTAACTACTAATTTAGGATTCAGCTGTAATTCCTGTATGTTTAGTAGAACTATTTCAATTTGCTCCTGACATTGAGTAAGTGTTGTGATTAATTCTGCTTCTGTATTCTGGTTTTCTGTGGGAGAGGTCTGAGTGCAACACATTCATACCACCAGGTAAATTCAGATAATTACATCTTTGCCCTTTGCTGTGTGAATTTTTTTTTTCAGGAGATACAAATGGATAAATGTTCTGGATAAATATTTTGAGGAACAAGGAAGTCCCAAAGGGTGTTCATTTTGTTACAGAATTTATTCTTAGGTTGCTGTGCTAGGCTGTATTTTGTGGCTTTTGTTTTCTCTTTCTTGTCTTTTAGAAGCTCATACTTAAAAATTCATCAAAAAATACCAAGTTTGACATTTTTAACAGAAACAAAAAATGTGGTAAAGATCACATCTGTGGTCGAGCCTATGTTGAACAATCCAGCCTTTCTCTTAATCTAAGGTTTACATGCAAGGGTAGACTATCTGCTTACAGGTGCAGGTGTATAACTGAATGTCATTGTTTCCACAGATGAGCACCATGCCAGGACTGCCCACAAGGCCCTGCTTCTATGACATTGACCTTGACCCCATCACGGAGCAAGTGAAAGGATTGTTTTGAGAGTGACCTCCAAATTCAGGTCGGTCAACAGCCTTTATTTTCCTGTTCCACCTTGGGGGAGGATGTTTGTCCCTAGTATGGGTGTAAGAAAGGTTGTCAGGAGTTTATCTAGGCTCTAGTTTCAGTAAGGATTTCACACACTTTGGGGCTGTATTTCATAATGTGCACTTTATCACGTGGGTTTCTCATTTGCTGAGTGGTGACTGGCACTTTACTGGTGTCCATTAATGGTGCGTTTTGGATTTCCTGGCACTGTCAGTTTGGCATCAGGAGGAGCCAGCTCTGCAACTTTACCACTCTTGGCTATGGGAAAAGCCAGTATGAAGAAACCATGTCATCTCACTCACCTCAAGAGAAATACTCTTTGATACTACACTCACGTGGCAGTGTGTGTCTGTCATTACCTAGATATCAGGGAAGATATCTCTCAGTTTGTTCATGAGCTCTGTTTTGTTTTTTCATGTTTTGTTTTCATAAGTGCTGTCATCTCTCTCAAATCGTAATAAGCATTTCAGGAACACAAAGCTGTCCTCTTAACCTGTTTTTCATGCTGGATTCTCTCCCTTTTCCTCGAAGGTTGCAGTTCCCCCACCACCTCCTCCCCTTCTCTAAGTACTTTATCTTCTTGGTGTCCTGCTTTAATTTTGTGCAGCACATGTTCCTCACTTAAAAATACAAGATGTTATGAAAATATTTCATGCTACTCCATTTTAACCTTTTAACATAATAAGTGGAGTAAGAGAGAATGTAACGCTGACTGAAACAAACCATGTGTGCCTGTGATGGGATTCTCTCCTTTCATCACTTAGCTCTCTCCCCCAATAGATTGGTCTGGAGAACGAAAGGGTTTTTCTGTTTTAAGACAGAACAACACTATTACTATAAGTTAATAAGACTGTGATGGGACCCCAGATCAGCCATAGCTTTGAGGTGGATATGCTCAGGTTCTTCGGCCCTGCTTTAGCAATCCTTGCCTGCTGTGGATTGAGAGAAAGGGCTTTCATTTTCTGTTTCTGTGTTTTGATGGATTGTTCGGAGAAGGGAAGAGGTTTGCACAACCCAGCCAGACCAAGTGAAGTGTTCACTTGCCCACACATTCATATGGATGCACCAATATTCACATAACATCTGGTGAGAGCAGATTCTGCCAGTTTGTGTGTGCCAGTCAAGACAAGTAAAAAGCACTTAGCTTGAAAGTTAACCTGCATGCACAGGTAATTAATTACCTGTATGCAAATCATCCCTGACTGTTCTGTGGCTGGGTAGTGTTGCACATGCCACTCCTTGGCATATATCCCATTTTTGTTACTGATACACATGATATGTCTGACAGCTTCATGCATACATATTGATTCATCATGTGTCAGCCATGTAATTGCTTCTGAATCATTTGGAATGACTGTAGAATCCTAATGTAAAATCTATATGCAGATTCACATAGCCTTAATTGAGTGTTTACTGCCTAGTCTTACACAAATCCATCCAAACCAGGGACTGATGAGTTTGGAAGAACAACCGTAATTAAGCAGACAAAATACTCCATTCCAACTATGAAAGCCTTTCATTGGAAGCTGCGCATGAAATGAAAATGTTAAACTTGGCTTTTAGTCAGTGATGGTGTTTTGTCAGATGTAAAAAGAAATGCTAATAAATTCATGAAAACATAAGAGTCAGGTAGGAAATAACATACATATCCAACTGTTGATAAATTATTTTAATTTCGTTATGGAGGTATTGTTGGCATCTGACAGATGAATGATTCATTAAGTTTAAGTCTTTCAAAGAAAAAAACCAGCTTGATCATATATATTTTTCATCAATGCAGGCACAGACTCACCTGTGTTCCTACATTTAACAATCTAAATAAATGCCTTAAAAGTATGGTAAGCACCACAAAAGGTAGTCAAGCGTTCATTAGCTCTAAAATTCATCTGGTTCATGTGCTAGATTTGTACACTGCTAATACTGGAAAAAGAGAGAAATAATATTCCCACATGGTCTTTACTCACAACTTTCTGTAGAGAAGTTTAGTAGTGTCCTTTGTTTTCACACATTCACTGAAGTAAACCCACACTGTAGGCGATACTATGCTTTCAGGTCTTCGTGGGTTTGTTTCTGTTATGGTGGATCAAGGGATTTTTTTTTTTCATTTTATTTGAATTCTTGAGCATTTTAGTGTATGATGTAATATTACTAGTAATATGGTGTTGTGCCAGCTCATTAGGGCTGATTGAGATCTTTAAGACATTATAATTGAAAAATACTTAGAGATTTGTGGAAGAGCTGCAGATGTTTCATTATAAACATGCCTGCAGAGCTGAGAACAGTTGTTTTAGTGTACAGTTAATATCCTCCTCTGCAATGCATATCTTCATCAGACCTGTGAAAGAGATACAGGCAGAAGTTCCTGCTTCTCGGGATGCTGTCTGGGGCTCTGACTGAGCTGAAACACTGGATGCCATTAGCCACTCTGATTTTTCTCTACCACTTCACACCAGTCATTTGAACATGATCTAAAAAGTCATAGAAGCAAAAACCTTATCATAAAAGTCAACTCTGTTTTTCTCTGTTGACAAATAGCCAGTACATGGACACACAGTATTGCAGTCTCTCTGTAGGAGCAACGTGATCTATCAAAAAAAGGAAACATTAATACACAGAAATGAACCCAAAGAAATTTGGCTAGTCCTTCATCACTGGCCACTATCTTATTTAAACTATACTGCGCAAAACATACACTAGGAAAGTTGAAATTGTTTCCTTAGGAGATGTCTGTAGAGAGCACCAATCAGACTAAGACTTACATGGAGACAAGTCTGCCAAAAGGAAGAAATTTGGAAAAAAAAAAAAATGTAATATTTAGACAGTGAGGGGAAGTCACAAACTGGACCTCCACAAGTAAAGTCTGTTAAGGATCTTTGTGAGCTCTAAGGATCCCTCTAATTTAATCAGTGGCAGTAGGTGCCTGCTCTTACTGTGCCAGTTTGGCTTTGAGTATCTGGGTTGATGGCAGCAAGGGGAAATTGTTCTCCTGGGTTGGTTGTGACTTTGTAGGGCTGCCACTGTCCACAGTGTCTGATGTTTTCTTGCACTCTCCTCTTCAAAACTGGCAGAGCATCAGAATTATTTTCATACACAGCATGGATACTTTGCCGCCCTCAGAGCTTATCTGAATGTGAGAGGAATCCCAGAGCTCTGCCTGTGAGCATCTTCATGGCCATAAAGAAGTCCATGAGGGCAGGACACCAAAACTGATGTTCTAAAATTGCAAACGATTTGTTAGATATTTTCATCTTAATTTATTCAGATATGAAGAGAAAGTGTTTTAAGACCTTTCCCTTGCATCCACAAAACTGATCCTATGAACAAAAAAATCACTTCTTTTAGTCTCATTCCAATTAGTATTGGCTTTCAGTCAGCAGCAATTACTACAGTAATGTGCCGTCTGAAGTCTGTATCATGCTGGAATACGAGTACAGATTTTTGTTTCTCACCTAGTAGGGCTACACAGATAATAAATAGGAGGTGCATATGGCATAATTGTACTTTTTTTAATTACATTTAAGGCAAAAATATCTTGTTTCACAGAAGCACTAATTTTAGGTTGTGACGCTTTTTTTGTTTCTTTAAAGAAAGCAAAGATATCTTGTTTCAATGTATAAATTTCTTATCTTTGTCATTTCAGAAGCCTGAAAATTAAGAACTGCAACTTTCCTGTTTCCTGCAAGTAGGAGACAAAAAATGAATCTGAAATATTCCTGTTATGTGTCTCTGGAGGAATGTCAAGATAGACCAAAGAGCAAAAGTTTACTCTTTCTTCAAACTAGTTTTCATGATGAAATATAGTTGTAAGGTTAAAAAAAAAAAGAAAAAAAAAAGGAGAAAAAACAAAACAAAACAAAAAAAACAACCCAGCAAGCTAAAGTTTTACTTGCTGTCATGCGGGAAGCTCTCTACTGGGGCTTATGCTTGTTTGTGGATAAAATGACATTGAAAAAGAGCAGTTTTTCAACTCAGAGTTTTCGTCTTTTCTCAGAGGAGTCTACAGAAGTATTTCCTTTATCTTGGCTATCTAAAAACTTGCATAAACATGATTATGCTGTGTGACCAAGCCTTTTTCTCTCTGAAAAGTACACTTTTGCTCCTGGCATTTAAGAGCTGAAACTACACACAGATTAACTGCACATTTTTGAGTTATCATCAAGCGTTGCTCTGGATGTGTTTGGGCAACAGCCAAGCTTCAAGCAAGGAAGATATTAAACAGAGAAAGAACAGAGCATGTATTTTGTAAAAGGTTTTTAATGTACAATTTGTTTCCTTGTTGGGCAAAGATCTTTTGAAACACTTAAGCCATAGCTGTCTTGTATCCATAGGTCTGTCTTTATCCGAAGCGTGTGTTACGGGCTGTCCAGCTGATTATGTGCTTGTTGTGGTGAAACTGGTTGTTCAGACAGGGCACTGCTCCTTCTGAAGCGCTGTTTTGCTCCTGTTCATGGCTAATGAAGCCTCCTGCTGTGCTGGCTCCCGACCTAGAGTTTTTCCCTGGCAGTACACAACGGCCCAGTAACAACAGAGGAACGTCCATCAAGCAGGGATGCGACAGGGCACAGCTTTTTTTAATTCCATTTTGCAGGTTTTAACGACCATACTTGTAAAAGTGGAGGGTATTTCCATTTGAAGGGGGTATTCAAACAAGTTGAATTGCAAACCATGTGCTTTAATTTGTCTCAGTAACTTTGCTTTCCTGGTTTCTCCTAAAACCTGTAGCAAAACAAGCCTTAGGCGCAGGATACTGCATTTAACTTTCCAAGCTGTTACTCCTCAGGAAACTCTCGCTGACTGACTGTTGGTTCCTTCAATAACAAAAAATTCGACAGAACAATAGGGTGAATCGAGACAATAGGCCATTGTTTTTTTAGGTAAAAAGCGGTGAAATAATGATGAGAGAGTTTATTTTCCTGATGACGTTTTCCATCCTGTCGCTTTGCTCTGCTTACGCACATGTGCATGTTATGGGCTTTTGCAGCGTAGCCTTGGTTCCCTTCTGCAGAGCCACATTTGGAGACTTAATTATCTCAGGAACTCTGTAGTAATTGAGGGGTTTGTTTTGGTTTTTAAAATCATGCTTCGTTATTTATAAACTCAGAACTATAATTATGGACAGTAGAGCAAACTGGGGACAATTAATTGTCTGTGCCTTCCCTGGAGTAGCACGGAAATATCTGCTGACTGCATTTCAGTGCTATTCCTAGCGTGGTCCTCCAGCACCATGGGGATTGCTGTGAAGATAAATTTAAATATAAAAACTAGAGCAATTTAATATTTTATCCTTACTAGATGATAGAGCTCATAACAGCCTAGACTGTAGATGCTGTAATTACACTGGGGCATGACAAACATGTTAAGTAGAAAGTCAGATTCATGCTCTCAGAGCTGCTGGGAAGAGAGATTTCTTATATTTTCTATTAAATTGTGCCACAAAATACAACTCAATGCTCTTCATACATGTGACAGTGTTGTAAGTTAGTCTTGCACACACTCATCTGTCTAGCCAAGAAATAGCCAAAGAGTTTTGGGAAGAAAATAAGTGTGGTTTCGGGACATAGTTTTTCTAGTATCTTCCTTACAAGAAAAATAAACAAGGTTTTCCCTCCAGTTTGTCCAGAGAAATTCAGAAAATACATAATCGTGCCTTTCTAGGAGTCAGGTTTTTCTTTCTAGGTTCCCCTGCAGGTGCACTGGAATTGTCCCCATGCAGTGTGGGATACTAAATGTGGCACCAGCTGATTGCCTGTGAAGCTGCCGTATGGATGTGGAAGTTGGAGCAACAAGTTTTATAAGTCATCTCAAACTGCTGTTTGATTCTTTCTATAGCGTTGTCTCCATCTTACCCCTTCAGGCCACACACACTGGGGCTGTTTATCTGACCCGTCAGTCTCTCCCTAAAACACCATTCCAGCTCGTTTAGTTGAGAGTTGACAAACATCCTGTAATTTTTCTACTGTCATGTGCACAGGATTTGCTATATTGTTTAGATAGCTTCAGTAATTCAAGGAAAGCTGAAATGGCCCACTTATCTTTTTTCGTAGCTTTTCGCCCACCCCATCTAGTTAACGAGCTCCAAAATCTCTCAAGCTGTTGTATTTTTGGTCCTTTGTCATTATCCAAAGGGATTGAGCTATTGGCCAGCAGCTGAGCTGCAGAAACTGCCACAATATGTTCCCTAGGGCCACCCTGATTCTGAGGCCTTCATCCAGAAGAGTTTAAAGTGAAAACTTTTTAAGATCGGTGTTTTTGGCAGGTGTGTCACTTGTTCCATGGATGTGACTGCAGCTGTAGGACTCCTGCCTTTGCCTTTACTCTGAGCAAAGTCGTCACATGGCAGAACCAAAGCTTTATAAGGCAGCTTGCCAAGCTTATCCCTGCATTTGCTGAAGTGTGTTTAGCACCATGCAGTTGTTTATTATCAGAAGATCTGCTTTTTGTAGTGATTGAATGCCTTGTTATTGCTACTGCTGAACTAATTCTGTAATGACATTACTTCAGAATACATGCAATAGGTTTCTTCATTTGTAGTTTGAAATTGAAGCTTCCAAATTTCAGTTGCCATGAAATGAAAATAAAGTCTGTGTGCTAACGTTTAGTTTGCACAAGTGGTGCCTGTTTGAATCATTAATAAAATACATCCATTATTTCATACTGTTCTCCCTCTCTCTATGATCTTGTCTACTTAAATAGACTTTTTTTTTTTTTTTTAATTCCTCATAAGCCTCTTAATCTTGTCATGCCCATGTCTTCAGTTAAACACAGCTATGCCAAGGAAGGAGAGGAGCTCAGCTATGTTGTAGTGAAGTGCCAGATGTGAGCAAAGCATGGGACTCTTACCTGGCTTCCCAGAACCCAGGAAAGTGTTTGGTGCCTGGCTGTTGCCACAAAGGGCCACGCACTGGTGGGTTGTCCACGGGTTCTTCTCCGTCAGTACAGTCCTTTTGAAGTTGGTTTGTACTTAGGGAAGGACACACTAGGCTAACATCCTGTCCTGGTCCCAAAATATCTTGCTGTTGCCTTTGGTTCTTGAAGTAAAGGGCTGGATCAGATGGAGGGGTCAGTTGGAGACTTTCCACTTCTCAATTGTAGGCTGGATTTGTGTGAAGCAGTGTCAGGTACAAGAATATTATCTGTGGGCTTCTCGAGGTGGGATTCAAACACAAGCGTTTCAAAAGCTTCAGGAATTGTGGGTGTTAAATCATTGGGCCATAACACAGCAGAAATCATCCTGGGAGCACGAATTAACAAAATAGGGAAGGTGGGGGAAGAAATCGAGCATTGCGGGCACATACTGGACAGTGCTCCTGTTTTCTAAATAGCTAAATGAAGTCTCAGCCATGTGGTTTGCATTAGTACTGGGTTTTTAACATGCTTCTCATGGTTAGATTTCCAAACAGCTTCTCAGCTTCTCTGCAATGTTTCAGCCAGGACCTTACCCATATGGAACAGGTCTCAAGCACTAGGTTTGTTCTTGGTGGCCCCTGGATCTGCCCTGCTGACAGCCACCTAATCAACCAGGGGTGAATGTGGGACACATATGCAAACTCTCCCCTCCACTGAATTGCTAGGGTGGTGAGGGAGGCTAAGCAGTTTTACCCTTTTAAACATGCAGGTTTTCGTAGAACTTTCTTTAGAGAAAATATTTCAAGAGAGAAATTTTAAGGCCCAGGTATGACCCCCTGCTTGAGAGCGTTGGAATGGAAACACTGAAAGCCCCTTCAGGCATTTGTCCTGAGAACAGGACTGCTGTGCTATACATGTTACCATTCACTGCGGATTTAAGGCCAGAGCGTTTACGTAAAGTAAGATAAATTCAAATATTTTCACAAGTGTGGTCATAATAATAGTTCCCTACTCCATGTGGTTGAGTGTAATGTATTACGTACGCACAAGCACAAGCAAAAATCTACTTGTGCATGCAGCTTTTATGTAAAATCTTCAATATTTGCTTCCCCAGTAAACTTTTTAACTTAAACCTTTTGAGTAATGATTGGGAGGAGCTAAACTGCTACATACCAGCACAGGCTCAACCGGGCAAGACCCTGACAAACCTTTTTAAATCAGCCCTGCACTGGGTGATCTCCAAGTCTCTTCCAAGGTAAACTGTTCCATGCTCCTATGAGCTGAGATGTTAGCAGAAAAAGTTAGCACTGAGGAAGCCCAGAGCTGGAATACACCCCCACACACACACACCACAGGCACCTTAAGAAATTCACTTTACAAAGTACTAATAAAAAATTGAATGTATCAAATACAAGTCATGCCTACTTCTATGCAATACACTAAATCAAGGTTTAAGTTACGACATTTTAAAATCTGAATTGTTTCCCACTGGGCAATTTCCATCATGCTATTTCAACTCAATTACCATCAACATCTGGTCAAAGTTAGATTCCTAATGCCAAAGAAGAGTTTCAGCCTTTCAAGATACAGCCTGTTAGTTGCCCATATAATGCAGCCCCTGCATGTTCTTATCACACACACAGTTTATATTTATTCTCCAGAAAAATACAATTATGGCTGTATTTGTACAAAACATGCACTATGTACTTGACATGCAGCTATATCACTATATGAACTCCATGATATTTGCTTCCATTTTCTTTTTTGAGGAAAGGCTCAAGGGGAAACCTGAGAGAGGAAGATGTCTGACTTGGGACAGCAGACCAGCCCCTACAGAGCTTTCAGTCAGACAGAATCTCTGCAAGGAGACAACATCCCTGTATTCACTGGTTCTGGGCTTGGGGGCTGTACCTATTCCCACACGGCTCCAGCTCGTCTCGATCACCCTGGTGTCTCCATTGCAGTCAGAAAAAGTTATATTTGCCAACCTGTTGTTTTTTTCAAGTGTTTGAGGTAAGTGAACTCTCCCTGAGGGAGGTTTCTGGGGAGAGCAACAAAACCAAGATCTAACTCCAGTCTGCTCTTTATGACATTAGGCTGAGGTGGCAGTTTAATGAACCAAGCCCTTCACATCAGTGCCATACAAGGGGTGGATTTTTCCCCTATGTTTAGAATGTTCAACCACTGTCATTCAGTGTCAGACATTAATACCTGGCAAAAGCTTGTTCCTCCAGGATGAAACGTGTATCTAATTCTGCTTCTTGAACTACTGAAAATCAGGCAGACTTTAACCAAGTATCCAAGTTGTTTAGTTCTCAATAGTATGCGGAAAATGAAAAATTATAAAAGAAAAAACAACGATGAAGATAGTAAATGAAGGAACAAAGCACAAGAATCAAGTTCGCTCTTTCGGGACAGATTTGTATGAAAGCAGTTGTAAATCAAGGTGAGTCTGAGAATTTCACTACATCTCACATAAAAAAGTCCTTTAAGTGGAGCAGTATATAACTCAGCACCAACCGTTTTGAAGAAGGCTATGTATAAAACAAAAGTACATTTAACTGCAAATTGCTGCTGAAAAGGGAACTTTTAATACTAATTTGATGTTAAAGAGATACACTAAATCAGCACAATGTATTGAAGTGTTACTAAGAAATAGTAGATAAAGAGATGACCAGCAAGTGAAAAATGTCATCAGTTTAAAAAAAAAAATAAGTCTAAAATAGTTTCTGAGATAATAATACGCTTGGAAAGTTAATGCTACTGGAGGTGACCAAGATCCAATTCATAGCAAGCTGTTATAAGCTGCTTCCCATCAGTTCTTCCTCACAGTATGGATTACCAGATCCCCAGAGACAGGAAGAAGATCTTACATTGAGCTTGTGCCTGGCATCACCTATAGCAACTGCAGGGGATCTGCAGAGTGGCACCAATTGCCAAGGAACCCAGAGAGGGGGGAGGCTCCAGGCTCAGATTCCTGTATTTACTGAGTCGTCCTCGTACGTGCACCCTCTGTGGCGGGTCACTGCAACAGATAACCTCACCTTTGCTAAATTTGGACATCTCTATCCCACGACTGCAGTTACTCAGCAACAAACAAACCACACACCAGCCTGGAAGCAGAAATGGAAGAGTTATACCCAGTATGATTTAAACACGTCTGGGAGCTGTGCAGACAACCTGCAATTATCAAACCAAGAGTTTCACGAGCTGTTTAAAAGGCAGATGGTCTATTTTTCTAACCTTTTGGAAAGGACCAACAGCATGCTCATCCAACACTGTGCTTGGGGAAGGAGTACTTGTGTGCAAAAACTATTCCTTAAAACACTGCTTTTCTGCTGGTATTCCAGTTTTGTCCCTTTAAGCTCTGACAAAAAAAAACAAAACAAAACCTCACTCTCTCCCAGTGAGAGGATCCCACCAAATATATTTGTGTATCTGTGAATGGATTATTACCCCAAACATCTCTAATGCTCAGGTTTTTCTACTGTTTGAAGACAAGTAGTAGGAACAAACTGACAGGAGAATACACTGTTTAATCCTGTATAAGGGATGATGAAGTGAACCTACAGAGCCAAATCCAAACATTTATAGAGACAAGCCTGGATGCACAGGAGCAATTAGGCTTGCATACTTGAGAAAACATGTTTGGGGAGGACCTTTTCCATAACTCCTGTGAAGTGGCTGTGATACCCAGCTGTGGCGGGGAGACATGCTGGGAGAGCCATACCTTACTTACTGCAACTGAAATGGAAACAGTCCAAGTAACCATTTACTCATCTACATAAACTTGAATCTTAAATTTAGCAGCATTTCACCTTTTGACCTAGAATTTCACATTGCCTCAACCAGCTTGACTTGAGCCTGAACAGCTACAGAAATGTTTACAGCCATCTGCTGCAGCAGGGTTGAAGAAAACCTCGCCTGGATCTTGAAACCAGTGTCTGGGGACCGTTCAGACGCAATCAGCACTGGGTCCAGTTTGACTTACTGCAGACATTTGCCACCATGCTACCAAGCCCAAGGGCTGGCCAGAGCACCCTACCCTACAAATAGGGAAAATCCTGCTCCCTGCAGCCCACCACCAGGTGAAGATGTCAGTGTTTACTATGTGGAAAGATGTGCATGACAGATGTGAAAAAAAAACCCCAAAAAACTTCTCATAAGATTTATAAACTTAAATGCTGGACTCAAAAATTCAAACACATGCTTTAAATTCTACATGATTTATTTAACTGCCAGTGCCCAGCCAGCAAATAGATTTTTTTAAAAAAATATTTTCAATAAAGGTGAGGAGTCCAGTATAGAGTCAGCAGGTTATAAGTCTATATTTTTCCTAATAAAAATATTTTAGAATTTATATATTCACCTAAACCACCCACTCAGATCTGGTACAGATGCTGGCCCTATCCACGCTGTTTACACAGAACCACTTGGGATGGAAAAGACCTCTGCAGCTCACCAGGTCCCATCACACGCTCAAAGTTGTATTTATTAGAAAACAAAATTTCTTCCAGTAAATTTGTGTTTTCATGTACAGATTTAGGGCCTAGGTCACACACCGAAGGGTTGCTTAGCAGCTGTAAATTGGAGGGCCTGCTCAGTCATGCAATGTGCTGGAAAACCAAAGGCTTGCTGCAAAGGAAGGATGGCCAGAACGGCCCGTCCCCTGGACTGTGGAAGCATGGCACAGCTATTTCCCTACAATCCCTCAAAGGGACCCCATTAAGACCACTAACCTGCTCATTCATTTGGATGAGTTGTCATAATCCAAGTCACATCCTGCAGACTTTCTGAGCACTGGCCTGGTCTCTTATTTCAAAGCACTGAAGGGGAAAAACAAGAAGAAAAAAGCCTAAACACCCAAAGAAAACAACTCTCACTCCACACTCCACTTCACCCCAACTCACCCCTCCCAGCCCTCAGGTGTTTTAAGTTTCTCTAAAACAACGAGGTCTGGCAGGTGCAGATGCTGTCTACCCCACACCAGGTCCTCACCTGGGAGTTTTGGTCTCCCAGTGTTTGACGGACTTAGGTGTTTGGATCAGTGGCCAGAGTTACCCTTGCCCCAGTGGAGGCAGCAAAGCTGCAGCCCCTCCACAGCCCACTCCCATGAAAGCAGATGGATGGGTTTAAACCACCAGCTCTGGGTGCCTCAGCCCACGCAGGCAGTCTTGCCCTGGAGCAGGTGAGACAGTGCCTGCAGGAACCACTCCACTGCCAAGGAGCGTGGTGGGGATAGCTGGTGTGGCTGAATCCTGCCTTCCAGCCAGGTCTGCCTGCTGTGCCAGCTGTCCTGGCACTGCCTGGCACCATGGTGCTGCGAGTCACTGCACCACACGTACCCTGAGGCAAATCGGCCCTCAGCCCAGCCTGGGCACGGCTGTTCTCCGTGTCTCTGGGGAAATACCTGGTGCTCCTGAGGAGGTGGATGGTACCTGGGACTCTGGGTGGTATTCAGGAATGGCTGTCAGGCCTTAGAAATCAGCATCCAAACACAAAATACCGTGACCTGGCATACAGGTGTTTGTGAAGGTGCTCCCACAGCAGGACTCACACACCACCTGCACGGTTTGCAAGCACGGTGAGTGCTGCTATTTCAGTCCCACTTGCAGCCTGCTAGATAAGCCAGTAGTGCTGTCACCAGCCCATGGTAAGCTTTCCTCAGGGCTCTCAATCTAAGGAAAAGGAGCAAGGAAGGGGAAAGAAAACTGCAATTTACTGGCAGTAGTGTGCTTTTCCTCAGAAATCGTTATCCCACTGGAAACTCCCTTGGCATTCAGAAAGTATCTGTGTTTAATCCCTGGTCTCGTTCAAAATGCAAAGTACCTTGCCTTGAGACTGATAATTTAATCTCCTTTGGATAATTGCTACCAACTAGACTAACAGCTGACATAGGTCAAGTCATTGGTTATTCAAAGCAGGATTTCCCCCATTTTACAAAAAAAACTTCTACTTGATCTTTGACTTGTCAGCTGCAGTGTGTGATTGCTTTCAGCGCTGGTGATCGCTGCTGGGGCTGTGTGCACACGTGTGCATCTGTATGCACACACACACATTTCACACACATAAATGCAAACTGGAAATGGCCTGCTCGCTCAAACCTCTACGTGATACCATAGATCACTTCCAATTAATGTTCAGTAAAATTTATATCCTCCGCAGCACTTTATATACATTTGCATATATTAAATTATCCCAAGGCTTACTAAGTAGTGAAGGGAGCTTCTTAGCCTTATTTTTATTCTTTCTCAAGGAAATTGATTTTATGTGATAGTGATATTTTTGCATGTTTGTCCATCCCCTAATACTGAATCAGTTCCTAAGCAGTAAATTGACAGACAAGTAAATGACTATAGATTTCATAAAAGCAGGGAGACAGTGGGAGATGAAGAAGTGAAATGGACACAGGAGAGAGACAAGATCTTCTCCATGGTGATACAGAAATTTATGAGGAACAAACTTTCCAATTTCACTTCTTGCCAGGCTGTGCTTTCATTACATGTAATATTCTAACTAACTCATAATTCTGGTTGCAATTCGATTGTTATATTTTAGAATCAGGAGTCATACTGATTTAAGTTTGTAAATCTGTTGCAAGGCAATATAATGTTCATAAAATCCTAAATCACTACAATCTCACATGTGAGGGCCTTAAAATAAACCCGGTCCTCTTTATTGCATCTTACCAATAGAAAATCCTCAAAACAGGGCAAACTGACTTCACTTATTATTTTTTTTAAACTGTCCAGACTGAGAGACAGCAAAAAAATGAGTTTAGAGGAGAAAATAAGATCAGGACCTCAATGCTGCTCTGATACTCAAATCCCATCAACTTTATTTTAGCAAGGAAGTTTCTCCATCAAAGTTTCAACAACATATGGCAAAAGTCTCAGTTTCCAGCTATTCATTGCCCATACTGGCAGGAGAAATTCAGGACTTCTATTGCAAGTCCTTGGAGAGACTCTAAGAAACTATGGTTTCCTGGAACAATAAGAAAAATTAATCTTGGCATCATTTTTCAAATTAGTATTTCCCCCACCGCTGTCGTGAGCCTGCCAAAGCCCAGCCACTGAGATATGACTCTCACCCCTTCCCAGACCTGCGGCCTTGTGCTATCCTCAGGGCTCATCCCTCTCGCATGTCCCAGCAAAGGGACCTCCCTGTGTCCCTACGGTTTCTTCTTCCCCCGGGAGCACGTGGCCGCTGGGACATGCTTTACTCCACGGGAGCTGATCATCAGACCCAGACTTTTGCTCCTGGTCACTCTCTTCTCTTTGTGGCCAGGATGAGACTTCCGCAGTATTTCAGTGGTGCAAGGCAGCTGCAGCGGGAAAGGCAAAAATCAAAGGGATAACTCACACACTGAATGTGTTACAGAAGTAAAATACCGAATAAATCACCCCTTGTCCTCTCTGAGGAAATGAGATTAATAATTGCATTACTTTTCTGGGCACATAAGAGAAGATTCATCCATGTTTATCCACTCTGTGGTGCCTGGGAAAGCAAAGCTGGTGTTACAGCCTGCCAGCCTCTGCAATGCCCCAGCCATGCCCTGTGCATTCCCCGTGCACCTGGAGGAACTGGGCAGCTCCAGGGGCACATACCCCTGCATGACCCATGCATCTCTCTTTCTGGGGAGGGAGCACCTTGGTCTGATGCAACAGGAAAGTGCTTCCATTGTGTACGAGAACAATTTATAAACAGCATTTCAGCCTGAGCGTTTTAATGATGGGAATGTGTGTAATTAGCAATCTTTTACCCACGATCAATACATGGACACTATTAGGGCAATGCTTCTTAGAGCTCCGGGTAAATGCTGCCCAGCAATTCGAGAGCTGCAGTGGCGAGAAACGCCTCGGCTACCTCTGGTGAAAGGCTCAGAAGCTGTTTCTTAAAGAGAGGCCAGATTGCCTCTGCACCTGTGGGTGTGCAAACGTTGGCAGCTCTTCAGTGCATACTTGTGTGTTTCACCTAAACCATCCGAGATCTGCATTTCTGCTACTGCTGCTAGTGCTGCTACTACGAAAAAATGTTGCTATATACGAGCCACACACAAAGAAAAGTAGGAAAAGGCAGATCCATCACACTACTTTAAAAAAGATCCTGGAAATTGGAAAATCCTGGAATCCTGGAAACTTGGAAAACCATTTTCGTGTGGTTGGTTCAGGTGTGCTATGTAGCTCTACACTGACCTACAGCATTGCCTTTAGTTTACTGAGGACACAGAGGAGGGAAAATATTTTCATCTTAATTGCAATCCTGATGTTTATCGCAGAACCATTTAGTGACTGTGAAAGCCAGCTTGACAAACACTTACTGTTCACAGGACTGAGGGACTGAGGAGACAGAACAGTAAAGAATTAGGCCCAGGGGAATTGCTGGAGGAGACAAAACACAGCAGCTATTTCTATGTGGTGGGAAGGTGAGAGGCACAGCAGGGGCAGGTTGGTGTCTCTGTGTTATGAGTGTGTACCAAGCAATGCCAGGCAGAGGAACGGCTCATTTCAGTTGCCTGTTGAAATTGCTGGGAGTAACAGAAATTTGTAAATCACTTTCCTGTAGTTCTATGTCTTTGCCGCAGCACAGTTTGAGGGATGAGAGAAAAATTTAAATAATGACACAAAATTTGCAAAATTCTTCAGCAGAGGCGAAGCAACAGAACAGTGGGAAAAGAGACAGCAGGCTAAATGGGATGTGCACCATCATCAGTGGAAAAAGATCCACTGAGATTACAGAAGTTTACACATCTGATTTTTGAGTTAAAAAAAATAATAAGGCAGTACTTCTGATTGGTTCAACGCTGTTTAAAATAGTTTAAACTATATAAAATATTTTGGTGAATTAAAAAAATGGATGTGTAAACACTGGAAATTTGAAATGAAGCTTTTAAAAAAAATTTTAAATTTTTAAAATACATTTCAGAACCATACACTGTAGTATAAAACACAGTTATATTTCAAATACTGAAAGTCAAAGGTAAACTGGAGTTTTGGCTGACATTTTCAAATAAAAATATGGAAGGGTAAATTATGTGTATCTTTTCCCTATTTGCCTAGTCTTGTAAGAAAGCTGGCTTGAACACACTCTAGATGTTAGCTAAAATCTTTTACTCCTGCCTTGTAATCGCCTATAGCCTGATCCAAAGTCTATTGATCAGTTTGGAGCCCTTCCCTTGACACCCGCCCAGCCCTGCTGGGATCAGGGGAAGAAAGGAAGGTGAGACTACAGACAAGGTGCTTAAAGATAAAATCAATGGCAAGGTTACCAGGAGTGAGGTCTTTTGTTTGAACATAGAGTTTGTTGGCAGGGATAGACATGTCACAACTCACAGTCTTTCATCCTTCTGCTTAGATTTTGACCCAAATCCCTTTTGAGTTCTTGATCAGTGCTTTGATAAAATGTATAGGCTTGATAAAAGACTTATGTTGATTTTATCCTATTGATCCAAGACTCTACGATAAGATAAAAAAATATATTGTTCTTGAAAGATGGGAATGATTCCTTTCCAAGAGATTCCTCAGTCACTGCTGGTAGGTAAGAGGTCTTCATTATCAAAGGCACGTAAGAAGCATTGGCGCTTACACAGGACGTGTCAAATGTCTGAGGGTGTTTTATTTAGAGAAAATGTGTGACTCAAGCAAAAGCATCTGGCAGACAGGACAAAACATTTCAGAACTTTATTTTTCAAGATGAAAAATGGAAATAAATAGATCTTCAAATGTTCATTTCAGAACAGGGCAGGATTTATTTTCTCAGCTTTTTATGTTTTCCACAGGGAAATGATAGGAAATGGTTGGATTTCTATCACTTTTTGAATACTCTTAAAAACATTTTCCTGCCTGACATTAATGGACAAATAATCGAACAAGATAAAAAAGCTAAAAATCACAATTGAAGCCAAATTTTTCTGTCAGGACTCAAGCGCTTAGATTTTAATTTTTACATCAAAATCAGGAAGGATTAAAACATCCACGGTGTAGCAAAACCCAATCCCTTTCCTCAGAAAAGGCATGATGAGAGTTCCCATCAACAGCAATGGGCAGCAGGACACGGCAGTGAGGGCAGCTCTCTGGAGGAATGCAGCTCAGGCCAGAGACTCCAGGTGATGCTAAATCCTGCCGCATTGCCACCTCCAGACACCCAGTGAGCCCTCAACACAGGAAATGTGAACAAAGGCAAAGCAATTTTCACTGAGCTCAGCACTCCTGGGAAGGGTCTTAGTGCAGACCTGTTCGGCCCTCTTTACATCCTCAAAGTTTGTAAAAAGAAAAGTCAAGAAGATCCTCCCTCCCCTGCCATGCTTGGTGAGACCTTATCCCCAGCCAAATCAATAGCAAAGCTCTCAGCAGAGGAAGATTTTCACCCAGAAATACTATTGAACTTTAATTTGAGAGCAAACCCCAGTGACTCCTGAAGCACTGCTGTTCATTGATCAGAAGTACGGAAATTTTAAAAAGAAAACCCATCCCTTGGGATGTTCAATGAATGTGATCCACCTACTTCTCCCTTCAGCCCTGGAGGCCACAGAAAGGTTCTTTCTGCCTTGTTCTGCCAATAGCTGCAATGCTTCTGCTTTCCATCACTGAAAACTCCACTCTTTGAATTTACAGGTTCCTGCTATTTATAGTCCCTAAAAGTCCTTGACCAACTGTTCATTTCGTAAGTAATGCCGTCATATGAAGCTTAATTTGCTGAATATGATGTTTCCTTTCCTTTGTCATATTGAATTACCAGCAATTACGGCTTCAGTCTAACGTAATATGAAACTAAGGCCACATAATAATTTACCCAATGATCTTCACCAGCACGGTATGAGCTGTACCTGCAGCACTGCGTCCAAAGTTTAAGTCAGTCTGGGTCTTCCTAAAAACATAAGTAACAAAAAGGTACTATATGTGATGGAAAAGTGAATTTAAAGGTCACAGTTTTAATATGCAACTAAAAAAAGGGAGTATGAAAAATGTAAGCCAATGGGAATATAAACAAGTAAGCCAGATTTTAGCTCATTGTGAGCGGTACCTCTTAACTCCAGCCTAATATTATAGAGATATTTCCTTAGGAGATTCTCAAAAATACTGAATAAAATCCTTAAAATCTTTCTGAACAAGGAACTCCAAACATCTGGTATCACAACTGAAATACCACTTGTTTTTCCAATCACTGAGTGGGAAAAAAAAGATAAATGGATTATGATTCTTGCTCACAGTAAATACCCTAAGTGAAGAGTCACTCAGCATTATTCTCTCTCTGGTATTTTCCCCCACCCATTTCTTTACTACCACTACAAATTGTTTGCAACAATGTAAGGGAGGAGGCAGATCCACAGGACCTGTGGCTGCAGCATCCTCCAGAGCTGGCCTAGGACCCATGGTGGTACACAGCCTCCAAAAGACCCAAGGAGCCTGGCAGGCTGCTAATGGAGCCACTGCTTAAGTTGCTGTGTCCTGGGGGTGAATTATTATTTCTATCTTGAAAATAGCTTGCACTTTGGCTTAATGTTCTCTGACAGAATGACAGCCCATATTCCAGTTCTGGCAAGCTTGTAAAGGCCCAGAAGGTTGACTGAGGACGTGAAATTTTAAATACCTATACAAGCTTCTTCCAAAAGCAAAGGGCTCTAAGCACATTCCAGTTTTTTCCTATGTTGAAAGTATCCCATGAGCAACCTCTCACACTGAGTTCCCCTAAATTTGGGCCAAATTTCCAAAGTGCAAAGACTCACAAATAAATGACGGCAGTTAAACATCATAGTTTTGAGTTTTTGCAAGCTTGGGTAAAGATTTAGAATTTCTTGCCCATTCATTCTGCCCTACTCAGGTAACAGAGAGCACATTGCTGCAGGGAAGGAAAAAGACAGATAAAACAGAAGATGTCTCGGTTGTCCCTAGACAGAAGGGAATTAATATCACAAATGCTTGTTCCCCTTTTGCACGGATACTGATTTGATACTTGAGTGAACATTGTGAACTTGAGGTTTTCAGGGCTGAAGCAACTCACTTTCTCAGCAAGATGTGCCAAGAAGCCCAATTACAAAAGGACAAATGATTCATTTAACAGGAGTTTTCATCATGTTGCCACACTGCCTGACCTCCAAATGTGTCAAGATGCTACAGTATCATTTAAACTGGGAAAGAATGCATCTGTATTATAATGCCCGAGATTCATGAGGGTCCCATTACAGCTGTAATGTTAAAAAACTCCAACCAATACATAAAATAACAGTCTAACTTGAGGAGCCATTATGGTCAATCAAATAAACACAGCATTTAAAGACAAAACAAAGTACATGCCCATATGAAAAATTATTACAGTCCATAAGGAAAAATTTGAGTTCAAAAAGATTAAAACCTTGCTGGTGCTGATAGCTGAGTGCATGCAAGAGTGGTGGGATGCAGAAGAGAGAATGATATCACCCATTCCAGGTCTACATCACCACAGCCCTCCAAACTGAAGTAGTTTTTTGCCGTGTTAAATCTAACCTAAATCGTGTTCTCCCTTCACTGCAAGATCACTCCTGCTGGAAAGGGTGGCCCTGCCCACTCCTTCTCCCTCCCTTCTCTCTACAGCATCTCCTGTTTTCTCCCCACTTCACCTCTTGCTGCAGTCTGTCTGGTGCTCTTGTCATCCATAAACCACTGCTTCTCAGAAGCAGTAAACTGTCAGCCAGAAGAAAGAAGAAGTATTTACTGTTTTATTTTTTTCCAAGGTTAGCTTTCCTTGGGAGGGTGAAATAAATCTCACTGAGGCAGTGAACTCCAGCTCCACACGTTACCATATAACTGCTGCTCTTGGGTGACTGGCTTTGTTTCACAGCTGCTGTGTCACTGGATGAGATTTGTGCACTAGAACCATTTGTTGTGGCCTGCCTTTTGCTTCTTTTCCCATTTAAATTAAATATTAACTAATCCCAGGGGTGCTACCAGTTTTAAACAAAGCCTAAAGACTAAAAAAAGCCAAACTCGCAGCAATGATATTTTTTACCTGATCAGCTACAACATCTGGAAATAAAAGGATTCTCAGCTCAATAATTTGGCCTCTTCCTCAGCTGTGTCAGCTGGAAGAACAAACCTTGTTCCTGTCTAAGGAGCTATACACTGAGCCACCTCAGCTATGCACTGTCCAGTGCAAAAGCTATCACTTGGTTTTACAGGCTGCAAAGTATCTAACAATTCCCACAGGGCAGGCTGGCAGGATCAGGATGCTTCTTATTTCACGAGAAATGAAGGAAGGACCTTTTTTCGGAAGACAGTTAATCAGTATTGATCACAGGGACTTTATGCAAAGGTGCTTGGGCAGGGAGTGAGAACAAAGCGTAGGCAGCACTCTCACATCCAGCCTTAAAACAGACAGAAACAGGTAGAGTTTCCCCCTCAATTTCTCTCCAGGCCTACTGGAGTTTGGTATCACACTGTTCCACTTTGCCCCATTAGGAGGAATGGCAGGAGAGGGTCTGTCAGCAGGCAGCAGCTCTGTTTGGGCTTTTGGCACCAACCCCACCGTGCTTTAATGCTCGACATGTCGGCAGGACCGAGCTCACCATTCAAGCAGAGGGGGTAAACCCCAAATGCTGGGATGGTATTTAATTTCCACTGAAGCCTTCACAATGAAGTTTTAAATCCTCCCAGCCAGGAGGACCCTGTCCTTAGGCAATCCTTTAACAGCACTGGCAATCCTGAAGCACTTTAAATCTTATCCTCTCAGAGCATCTCACAGACAATTTTGTTTAACAGTGCATCTAAGACCAAAAAAAAATGTCCATATTCCCTTTTTGCTGTGGCAACACAAAGGGTAAATGCTTTGCTAAAGGCTGTACAGCGAGTCCTCACCAGCTGAGAATCAATCACCACCTCTCACTTAGCTTTATAACCAAATCTCCTGCCTCAAGACAGCGAAGACCATCTCACTTCAGTGA
Organism: Cnemophilus loriae; assembly: GCA_013397755.1. NCBI lineage: Eukaryota > Metazoa > Chordata > Aves > Passeriformes > Corvidae > Cnemophilus > Cnemophilus loriae. The sequence continues at coordinate 1,334,534 of VZTF01007531.1, forward strand.
GAAAAAGTCACCACCATGTCATCTCTTTTCCTTCTTTTCAAGCCAGCAGTGCTTGCTTGCTTGCTGGATCATGTGATGAGCCTGCTCTACATCATCCCAGGACATGAAAAAGATGATTAGTTTAGTGCTCAGTTACCTAAGGTTGCTATGCTGGCCATACAGACTGACAGCATCCCCATCTCCTGCTGCTAGTGGCACAGATTCTGCACCACAGCCTCTATAAAATACACACAATAGCCTAATAAAACACAGGCAGAGCTGTAAGTAGACACAAAGGACCATATCTGCAAAATGGAGCAATCTTGATTTGTACCAATAAAAGCCACAGTACGCTTCATTTACAGGGAGAGGTACACGTGTATTTCATAGCACTGAATGGGAATGGACACCTGCAGATGTATGTACCTGTCTGCATGTGACCTTATCAATACGCTGGAGTAATCACTCGTCTGTAAGACACGTGCATCTTTAAACATGAGATTAAAAAATACCCTCTGTCTCTATCTATATTCTGTTTTTTCTCCCTACTCTCACTATAATGCCTTATAAAAAGTCTTCATAAATCTCCACCTTTCTGCTGCCTTCTTTCCTCCCACTGCTCTTTTTATAACCAGACTCGCAGGTCTTTATTATTCTTTGTGGCATTTCTAACACCAGTTTCTGTAGAGTGACCTCAGACTTTGCTATTTTTAAAGCAGTGTAGATGTGATTATCACTTAACCTGCTGATCCTGAGGTGTATTTTTACCACCTTCTGCTCTGCCATTGGGACAAACGACTCCCACACTTGGTGCCTACAGCTCCCACAGAGCCTCTCTGGTCTCAGATACCTGGAGTTTCAATAACACAATAACAGTGGCCTTAGGTCTGCAGGAGTGGTAATGTCACTTTCGTGATGTCTTCTCTAAATTCATCTCTGGCCAGAGATAGATATGTTCTTTCATATATCCTTTAACATTAATTTGTGCTTGCTTTTAAATCCAAAAAATCAAAATAGACATGTTTTTTAATCTCATTATTGAAATAGTTTTGGTTAGTGTAATGATCTATATTTCCATAGAAATGCAGCCAGCTACAGAATAGGAATCTGTTTAGTATTTTCGCAGCTTGGCTCTGTAATTCATTTAGCAGGGCATTTTGAAACCTCAAATAGTTGTAAACAACACAAGCAGGCTGATAAAAGTGCTGCAGACCCATAGTACCCCAGGCAGTAAGTGGGAGTGGGTGTGTCAGTCACTGCTTCAGAGTATTCCCAAGGGGTGAAGGACTCTATATGATGGCTATCACCCCTTTAATCTGCATATTGCAGACTCAGGGTAAACGTTGCCAGGGAAGCTGTGGATTAAATCCTGCTTTGCCAATAGCTGAGTGAAGGAAGGTATTAACCACCACTCCCCTGCTCCCAGATTTCTATGGGGTCCCTGACCAGCGACATCTGAGGCCTGTGTTTGTGAAGTGGGTCAGAACATGGATCCACCGTGGTTCAGTCATTACCTCCCTGCACCGTCGGGTCACCTGGATGTAGAGACTTTATTGGCATTGTATTTCTGTCACATTAGTCAGAGCACATTGTGTTTATGCTGGGTTTGGCTCTCCGTCAGCTCCTGGAGGCAGTGCACCATCCAGCAAAAAGCCTGCCCGCCACCCCTTGGAGAAAGATTTTGAAGAAGGCTGAGCTGGCAGCACCAACAGGCACCAGCTCAGGGCCCTTCCCCACAACACTGACTGGTCACTGTTTGGCCCAGCACCAGCTGTCCTAAAACCAGATGAGCCACCTGATGAAGCTGCAGCAAGAGCCCTCTGCTACATCACCTTTGGAGAGAAGCAGACAGAGGGCTGCCCGGAGGTGGCCAGCCTTGGCAAACCTTCCACCAGGGAGGGCACTGGGGGATGCATCCTCACTATTTTAGATTTTAGTCCCCGTTCTATGTGCACGTGTGTGCATGTGGATAAAGGCAGAAAAGGCACAGCGACAGCAGGGAAGAAGGCAGGATGGTGTTCAGTCCTTACATGAATCCTTATCCAGCAGTGCTTGGAAGTGACTCCCCTGGACACAGAGTTTAAAGAAAGTGCATCTGCAGTAGTGGGTGGCTGAGATACAGGCTGAGGAAAACAAGGAAATCCTCTGGTCTCTAGTACAGATGCTGAGGAATGTGTACCATAAACCAAATCCAGATGGGCTGAATGATGAGTGAACGCTATCTTTACCTCTTATCTCTCCAGCTTTGTGTTTCACCATCATGCTAAGTGGCCCCTATCCTTGCAAGTAGCCTAATGATTACTTTCTCCAAAGGGTTTAGGCGTGATTCAGAAACAGAAAGGTGACTCCTCACAGCAGATTGAGTTACTGGTCTGAGTCTCTCTCTCCCTCTCTCTTTCTCTCTCTCTCACACACACACGCACACACACACTCACACACAGAGTTCCCCGGCTGCCAGCACTGCTAGCACATGGGGACACCCTGGACCTGCCTAGGGATGGGTGCACCCCAGAACCACTGTGGCTGCTGACACCCCACCAGAACCTGTGCTGCACTGCCCCTGCAAATAAAAAGCTACCACTTACAAGCATGATAATGGCTTGAAATCGTTTTCCTCTCAGAACTATAGCTTTGTGGATTTTATTTTTTTTTATATAAAAGTATGTGTCACTTTGAAATGCTATGAAAGTATAATGCTTTCATGTAGAAATGTTAGACATCTCCACTACATGCATTAAAAAGCAGTTTCGTGTCAAAGCCAAGCAGGTTGTGCAGAGAACCATTAAGTGCCACCATTTCATGTGCAGATGGTTTAGTCAAGAGCAAGAAATTGGAGCTGTCAGTAGGGATGAGCTGCTGGCACCCAGCAGAACCACAGCCACAGCTGTGGTGTGGTGGGGGGAGGAGGGGAGTGTTTGCCACTCATTTACCTCTGCTAATTTAGTCCCCACGATGAATGCAGAACGAGAAAAAAAAAAAAAGAGATCTTTGAATCAGGACAACACCTTGGCTCCCAGAGCATAGTGGGTAGAAATGTTTCAGCATAGCTCATATCTGTGAAACCTTTCAAAGCTGTGTGAACAAGATGCTAAATAGATTTAATAGCACTACCCCCTCAGGATGCAATAACTTATCTGTGTACAGGTTTTATCACTCACATACAGCACTGCTGAGAGGCCAATCCCTTCTGTGACAGCACTGTTGCCCTGCCAAGGGCCCAACGTGCCCCCAGGCAAAAGGGAGGCACATCCTCACACTTACCTGCACGGACCCGCCCTCCGATGGCAGACCTTGAGCCTGCCCAGACAAACCCGCTAAGCCCCAGAGGGTGCTCCTTGCCGGTGTCTGGATTCAGGGCTTTGTCACTGGAAGTCCCCAGTGGCCATGATACCTGTGGATGTGGCCCTCCTGTCCCGTGAGCAGAGGAATCTGTAACCTTCCCATCAGCAACAGCTCCGTGGCAGCTAGGGCATCCACACATGGATGTCATGGAGCTGCCAGAAATTCATGCATCTGTGGCATGAGGTCATGCAGCCACAACTCGGCTTGGGGATATTGCACTCTATTGGTGGGACAAGCCAAATACATACACGGTTAATTATCAGCAACATTTTCCAGCTACTTTATTTGAAAAATGTAACTTACCTACATCCTCTCTCTCTCACATGCATGCACACGCACACATGTGCTTATACACTCCCATGTTCTATCCAGAAGAGGGGAGAAAATAGGCCAGGCAACATGAATAATGAAAATGATGGCACTCCCTGGGGCCATATTCTCATACAGCCGTGATCCTTGCAGCTCCATTATGAAAGTATCACCTTCTGAATTTAGACATTTTGAAACTCTTTGTAATTGCACTGCAGATTTATGCTTAAGTCAAATGCCACTGCTCTTTCAATTGTGAAAATAGTGTTGTGTCTTTAGGTTGGACTTTCATTCCCCAGTCTGGGGGATCCCCGTGTCCTCTACAGGACAGATTGCTGATTCTGCAGCACTCTCCTGACACTCTCTCCTCTCACTATGCTGTGGCCCAGGAACCTGCTCTGCTGCCAAAAGGAGACCAGAGACCAGGAGGCAGACACGCCACATGGCCCCTACTCTAGATGAACAAAAATTCAGCTGAAGAAATATTTTATAAAGCTTCTCCTTCTTTTTCTCATTTCCAGTGGGGAGTATTGGCTGGCGTGGCAGCAGGGTTGCTCTGAGGTCAAGATGGAGAGATCAAAGGCAGGCACTCTGGTCTGCAGCGCCTGGGTCTTTGAGATGCTGCCAGGAACAGGGCAGGCCCTTGGGAAAGCTCCCGTGGGAGAACAAGGGCGTGCTTGCCTTCCCCCCTCCTCTCAGATGCTGTACCAAATGGGCTGTCCCTTTCCACCACTTGGTTGCAGCGAGAAGGGAGGAGGGAAAGGGATGTCACACGGGAATTTCACGTTTTTCCCGTGGTAGGGAATTAACCTTGCTTATTTGCATGATAAAGAGTGAGATTTCACTTCTTTAATGTGGTAGGCAGTACTTGCAGCTGCTGGGAGGGACACTGCTCCTCTGAGCTGGGCCACCTTCATCCTGGGCATCGCTGCAGGGAACACTGTGATGGCTGCAAAAGCTGCGTGCAAAGAGCAGGAGCAGCAACGCATCACAGCATAAGCTAACAAACGTGCATGTCTCATTTTGAGAATGAAAGCCTGGAGAGACCAGACTCCTCCTCGCTAAGAGTTCATGCTATCAGTGATGCTCTTAAGAGGGGAGTGATTATGGGTCTGATGTCTCAGCCGTGACACAGCTATGAGTGAGCTAAAATCACACGCTAAATCAATTTAAGTAGCTCAATGTTAACTTGTGTGAGCACATGCACAGGACTCCCTTCATATACTGATATGTTTCCAATTGGAGTGCTTTGCCAGCACAGGAATGTTTTAAATCCTTGGCAGCTTCACTACCAAAGCTGCTTTAGCTTTGAACGTTTTCTTAAATCATGAAGGACATTGTGGGTAAAACAACCAGCCCTTCCCCAAGAGGAAGAAACTACCCCAGCAAATATGATGATCTGGCAGCGTGGCTCATCTGTGTGAGATGCTTCTGCTGACACAGGGATGTTGATGTGGGTTCACAGCTCCTCACACCCCTTGGCTGCCACAGCCATCATCCCCCATGTCTGCAGGGCAGATGTAGCTTTCACAGGGCCAGAAACGACTGAAAGTGAATGCTGGGGATGAGGCTGCTCCTTTATCGGTTTCAGGGGCAAAGCACGTGGTGAGAGGGCCGGGGGCAGTGGCACCTCCCTTCACCTTCTCTTGCGTCAGTAAATCCCTATCTGGCCACTGTACCTGCACTGTCAGAGTAGGTCAGTGCCAGGGAGAGTTTGCAGGTGTAGAGGAGTGTTTGGTTAGCACAGCCACCATCACGAGCACATCACAGTGGGCATGCTTACGTCTGCAAGAAAGCTTGTATGAAAACGGGTATCTTAGCAAAAGGGAAATCAAACTCCAAGACTCATTAACCAAAGCAGTTATATTGTTAGGAAGCCCATGTGAAATCAGATGAGAGTGACTTATTTCACTTCAGCTTAAACCAGCATCTACCTGAACCTGTCCAAATGAAGTATGTCTAGTTCAAAGGAGGGATAACAACAATTTTGCACTGGCTTAATTAAGTAGTTTCAGATCAAACTGACAATTGAATCAGTGCAAGATGTAAGATAGGCATGAGAATATTATAACCATAAACATGTAAGAAACAGAAGTCAATATTTTATCTTGTCAGCATGGGTCATATAACAATTACTAGAGCTGAAGAGAAACATTTAACTGCAAATGGTATTTTAATTTAAAAAATCATGTAGCTCTGAAGAGGAGCTTATATGATGAAAGACCTGCTTATTTTTCTCCAGTAACATTTGTTAGTATAATGAAATTGTACTTCCTCCCTTCAACCCACAGTTTGCTTAAACTCTTAAAACTATCATGGCTATAACATCAAAACCACTACACAGTATACAAGAGTATAACAATGTATGTGGAATAACAGTATAAGAGTTAGTATTTATCTGGGCAAGCTAATAAAAGTAAACTGACCCACAGACAGATACTTATGATATGGAAAGACAGGGCTGAAGGATATCTGCAAAATCACACAATAATTCTCCTCATATATCTCAAAGTGTTGCCTGAAACTAGCTGTAGAAACACTCATGTCCCCTTCTGCACCCATAGTTGTCCCTCTGTTCACCTTTTCAGAAGATTTTTTTTTTTTAGTTTATTTTTTGTGAACCACAGGTGATTATATTCAAGTTTGTGCAAAAGGTAACTCTCTCAGACCAAGATGTAAGACCTAACATTTCCACCTTCACAAGATCATCATGCTTTGCCTGGAATGCCAGATTGATCTCATGTAATTAATATTTCAGATATCTTCAAACATCTTCCCTGATTTGGTTAAACTATTGACAGATGCAATGCTTTTTTGCGTTTCTGGATTGCAACAGTACATTCCTGAGTAGAGAAGGTGCCAGATTAAAGATTCTTTTAAAAAACTTTATATTATTGGACTATTAAAAGTGAGTTAATCTGATAGTTTAATTGCTATTTCATAATACTCTGTGTTTACTTTTTTGTATTTTGCCTAGATTCTGTAAACTGACATCAGGTTAATTTTTATTTGTAGCTGAACTTTTTGCAGTCCCTGCCAATGCTGGCTCTCTTCTCCCAACAGAGTATTTCAGCGTGAGCATTTGCAAGCACAACAAAGCTTGTTGAAACCTAAACAAATAGAATTAAATTTTTTTTAAAAAGGGAAAGAAATAAAATCATACTGACATTAAATTTTATGTGGCAGTCCCTTACCGTGTTTGTTTACACAAGACAGAAAAATTAGGAAGAAAGTCTCCAGAAACTAATGGTCACTCAAGAAAAATTACACAGAACCATTTTTTCCATACTCTGTGCATTCAGAGTTTAATTTTTCACTTTGGCTTCTGTAGCAATTGGGTCAGAGCTTATGAAAGGTTTTTTCTCTGAAAAACGGACAGCATTATAAAATCAGAGCTCTTAGAGGCACTAATCAGATCCTTGCACTGAAGACTAACAGCATCTGTAGTAACCCCAAATTATCTCCTGTCTCTACTGTCTCCAGAGATCCTACCCCACAACACTGGAAATACTTTAAAAAAAAAAAAATTATGAAGTTTATAATGACCAGGAAGAATAGATATCAAGAGCCCGAAAATTTAAGAGGATTAAGATTGCTTTTGCAGAGACCCTCCTGAACAATGCCTTTTATTCATATTACATATCTGTAGCAGAGCATTACCATTTGCTGGAGTTCTTCTTGGCTGCATATTTTTATCTAGTGAAATGCTCCAAAGTATTTCCTCCCTGGATAGATACCACGGAACGTTACACTGGGACATCACACTGTAACTGAGGATGTCCCATGAAAAACAGGGTACTCAGCTGTTTGGTTCTTCACCATTTTACTCACATCTTGCATCAGGTTTCAATAACCAACAACTAAATTATTCATCTGCTTCGTATGCTCATACGCAGAGCTATGGATACTCCTATTGAGTGCAGACATGCTGGAAAAATGGTGCAAACTGAGAAAACATTTGCTGAATCCACCCTGATTTCCGTCTCATACAACCCAGTGGCTGAAGAGCAAAGGGATATAAAAATAAACATTTATGTTAACCCATCCATTAGCATCTCTCACCTGTGCAACTCCTCTAGCTATGCTGCAGTTGTTACTCAGAAGAGCAGGGCCATGCCTAATAGTAGAGCATTGTGGAATATTTCCTTTCAAACAGAAAATTTTGTGGTATTAAAAAAAAAAAATATCAATCTTTATTGTTTTGAAAATCTCTGTCTAAACTCATTTGTTTCTCGTCAGGGATAGACAAATGTCTCCCATCCAGGATACCTGGAAAACTAGCAAGAGAGACATTGTAGAACAATGTTGGGACCTGGAACATGATGGCATTGAAAGTAAAACCAGCAAAGGGAAAATAAGTTTTACTTCACAATTTGAGGTGACCTTGTGTACTGCATTAGCAACACGATGTTCCCTCAGTTTGGATAAGAAAATTATGTGTGATTCAAAAAGAAACATTTTGAGCATAGTTGTGCTCATTAGTCTCCATATTTATGGATCTGGCAGCTCTTCCACTGTAAACACCAATGCTGAGGATCAGATCTCTGCTGTGAAATGCGCCTGCAGAACAAAACATCACCAGAAAGCACCACAGGCAGGGCTTGAGGGCAGAACTTTTTCTCACTTTCCTAGAACTATCTAAGTTAGTTCTGCTTTTTGTAAGGTTATGCAAAGTTCAAAAGAAAGAGAAAAAATAGCAAATTAGGGTACTCAAAAATAACTCAATGATTTTGAGTTGAAATTATCAAAGTTAATTTAAGGTATTTTTAATAATTTAATAATTAAAGGTTGCTTCATGACCCATACTAGCATCTTCTGTAAAAGAGATGTGGTTTTGTTGAGGCTGAGGCTCAGACTGATCCTTGTACACGTGCATGGGGAAGGAGTCCATGAAGCACAAGTGTAGGGTGCTTTTTGGAAGACTGGATGAAGAGTAACAATATCTCTGGAATACTCCAATTAAGACCAGTTGCACTTGGCTACCTAGTGAGAAATGTTACAGTCCCTTCCATGACCATTTGCCCTGGCAGCAAACCCAGTGAAACTACTCCAACCATCCTTCTCTGGACACCATTCCCCTCCCCTGCTCCAGTCCATGAACCCTACTTGCCATTGGCCAGGGGAATTGCAGATTTTTTCCTTATGCAGGTGGTCTCAGGGATCCAGTTCACATCACAGACATGACAGGAAGCAGGGGGGGAGCAATATATCATCTTGTAGGGGTCTGGCGTAAGAGATCAGGGGAAGGAGGAGAGTGAAAGCTGTGAACAAGAGTGGTGGTGCTGCCTTGAAGCACAGCCCGAGAGCAGAAAACCTTTCTTCTCCCTTTCTCTGAAGCTCTCCACAGAGTGTGGGGCAGATCGCTGGCCTCCCACAGAAGTGGATGGGGTGCTGTGGAAGTTCCAGGCTCCACTGAGGAGTGTGCAGAGATTATTTTAGAAAACTGAAATATTTCCATCTCTGGAGGTCTTTGAGAACCAGACGGATGAGCAGCACTCAAGAAGAACTCAGTTACAGTTGATCCTCCCTTGGGCCAGAGAGGCAAAGTTGGTGATTTTATATGATTTTTTCCACTCCTATGATTCCATGGTTGAAGCAGGGCCATGGTTCAACAGGGCACCACAGTTAACTAACATCTCATAACCAACACTGCAGGCAGTTAACCATTGTATGCATCTCTGAGTTGGTGGTTTGCATTTGCTCTTTCATGCAGTATCACTCCACATCTACAAAGTTATCAAATAACCAAACTTCTCTTTCATAGTCAAAAAATCAGTTCTTACAAAAGCTAGGGGCACTGCTTCCCCCCCGCCATAAAAATTCACAGAACTAAAAAAATATGCTTCCAAGCCTTACAAGGACAATGCAAGAGAATTAACACATTCATATGAAAATAATATACAGAAAGTGCCACTGATGCTGTATGTACTTCTGTCATGGAGAATGGGAGCGAGAGAGAAGGGAATCCTTTTGCCAGCACTATCCTACTTGCAGGGAATTTCTGCCTCTGCACCATCATCCATCCCTGGAAAAAATATTCATATTGCTGATGGATGGGAAGCCCGCAGCATCCATATAAAGTCAACTAACTCCTGCAGCATTTCTGATCCTCAGAGCGGAAAAGAACTCTTGCCCGTGCCTTTTGGGGAATCTGCAGAAATATGGCTCTGGTCAGCTTTACATTGCCTTTGGGACTGATGCACACACCCTGTTTGATTGAAAGGGATCAGATAATCACAGGAAAAACCCCTCGGGACAGAATGCTATCATCAATATCTGTTTGATACTGCAGTGTGGATGTTCAGACAGGAAAAATACTACCAATAGCTTACACCCCTGTTTCACATTACTTTTGGGGTATGGCAGGTAGTGCCTTGGGGCAATGATCAATGGACTTGAAATTAAAGTAATGTTCAAAGTAGTTTAATCAGACATAGTGGTCACCGAAATAGAGATTAAAATGAAAAAACCGCAGTGTTAGATGGAAGGTGGTTAAAACCCTAGAAAATATTACCACTTTTTCTACTGCCAGCTTTATTTCCTGACACCACAAAGACACAATCTGGAGTAGTTTCCAAATATATTTATTGTTTCTGGAAATCAGATTTAAAATACACAGTAAGGGAAAAAAAAATAAAAACAACACTTTACCCCTCAAGAAATCTGTCAGCCACTACATAACAGAGCTCAGCAAAACCATAACCTATGAAACAGAAAGTAATTTCATAAACATTCATCAAGAGATCTTTCCCCTGTAGTAATCTGCTATCGAACAGTATCAATGTCACACCGTGGACCTGAAGAGACTTTAGTCTGATCCAAGTAGACAGTGCCTCTGCTCTCATCACTCCTGACCTCACAGTCACAAGCTGACAGAGGGGTTGGCTTTAACCTGTAATTTTCGTCACACTGGTTGATCCCTGTCTATAGCTCCATGGGCAGCACGCAGCCACACTGAGCCTTGCTGGCATCATTTAAACGCAGGGCTCAGCCCCTGTAGCATGGTGTGGGGCCCAGTTTGGCATTGAAAAGATGTACAAAAATAAAAAACCCACGCGAAGCACCACTTATTGTCTCTGACTTTCTGGTGTGCCCAGCACTTCCGACCTGAAAAGAGTAATTATAAGTTTTAATAATAACTTATTTCAATATAGGTTGGGTAATTTTAGCACCGAGAAGAGACTGCTAATGAATAAAGGAGGCACTAAATTCCCAGCCTGCAGCTAGAAGGACAACTTAGACCTGTGCTGGTGCTGGTGGAGAGGGGACCTTCCCGGGCAACATGGACAGCTCTGCCCACACAGGGAATGGACTTGATGAGACCCACTGCCCCACTGGTGGCCTTTCATGCCATGTGTGCACCCGTTTGTGAAGAGCTTGTGCTAAGGAACATCTGCCAGGCACAGACCATGTCTCTAATACTGCTGAGAGTCCTCTGGGAACGCTCCAGTCCCACAGTCAGCTTTTCTGGGAAGAAATTCAGGTCAGGACTGATTGTTTTTGAGACTAAACTTTGGTAAAGTCCACTGGAGTTTCGTTATCATGTGGTGTCCATGTTAACTGCTCATACTCTTAATGTAGCAGTTTGCAGGCTGTTGGATAGAGTGGCCAAAGGGATTTACTGAGCTTCTGCATGATGCCACTTAAATCTGAGGACAGGTCCGAAAACAAGGAGGAGATTTATACAAAAGGACTGCTTTTAAGTTTTGCAAGAGGGTTCATATTTTGCTGAAAATATTTTTTTTTTTATGCTATCATCACAGGATGAGACTCAAACCTGTAATGACAATTGCAGTGGCGATTTTACAACTTCTAATTCAATGAGAAACAAGCTCCAGGGTAGCATCCATGCTGGTACCAGGTCTGGCTTTCCTCAGAGCGCTGCTGCCACGCCTGGAACATGCAGCACTTCTATGCAGAAGTATTTCCCTGAGACATCTCTGGTCTTCAAGTCATTGCCTCTGCAGCATCAGATGAAAGTTATTTATGAACCGCTCGAAGGACAAAGCCCCCTTCTGTCTCCCAGTCTTGGCTTTTGCCAGCATCCACTCCCCCACAGGGCCAGAGGAACACAGCTGATGCTCCTCTCCATGGCCTGAAAGACATGCCTACTTTTGAGTCTATGTGTTTTGAGAGACTGACTCCTTTTAGAATAAACCAACCCTGCATGCTCCGAATTGTCTTGCTCGTTCCTGGAAGGGCATCTTGAAGTTGTTAATTGCAATTTTTTAAGACCTATCACCTTTAAGGAGTATTTTCAGCTTGTTTAGTCTTGCAGCCAGAGCCAGGCCAGATAAAGAGGGACTCATTTCCGTCAGCATTATCTCCATCCCTCCCCACCACCACACACGGGCAGGAGCAGAGAGTGGGGTCAGCCCACTGACCCAGCAAAGGGCTACAGGCACACCGATGAGGCAATAATAACTCCTGATTTTGTCCAAAAAGTGTTTATTGATATGATATCAGCTTAGGTTAAAACTCTTGCGACTATTTTGCTTTCAATTTTCAACCAAACACTATATTTTTTTAAAAGTTGCTTTCTTTCCCCTCATTCCTGTATCCTACTTGCTCTCCCTGGGTTTCACTGATTTTCATTGCTTCCTCCTACCTGCCCTTTGCTTCACCTGTCTTTGGAGTCCATAACCATCATCCCTGTGTCTCTTTTGATTTCTGCCACTCCTGACTTCTTTGCTTCTCTTTCCTCCTTGTTTTCTCTTTATCTTCTTCTTTATTTCCCCTTTCTTCCCTGTTGTGAGACGCACAAAGACTGATTTCCAGCCGAGCGAGGCATCCCACACAGGGAAAGTAAACCAGGGAAATATTTCTTCTGAATTATTCTGAGTGGCTCCTCTCACTGCTGTAAACTATCATTGAGGCAGAGAAAAAAAGGGGTGCAAGTTCAGTCTGTGACATGTAAAATGACATATGGGAAGCCAAGTGGCCAAATGGAAAACTCTGGTTAACACTGATCTTCAGTGATTTGTGGTCACCTGCTGACTTCTACAGTCTCCTTCCTTTATACTGAAATCTTCTCCAGACATTTTCCTCAGCAAACCCTCTTACTTTGCCAGTCTGCTCTAAAGACTTCATAAAATTGTCTCACTTTGGTTTTCACATTGTGTTTTCTCAGCACCGTGTTCTTTAGTTCTGTACTGAAAAAAAGTAGCATTCTGGCATCCAATTACTAGTTCTGGTGGAGCTAGACATTTTTGTAAACATGGCTGAACGAGGCATGTTGTTCTTTGTTCGGGCTCCTTTATGACCTCTGGCAAACCGCTCATCCAGTCTGCCTTGGTCTCATCACATCAGGACTTCCAGATTTTCTTACTTTTTATTTGAAGGAACTGAAGTTTTAAAAGACAAGGGGGCAATACAGTATCATTATTTTTATCCTTTGCTGCCCCAGTGTTTTTCCTGCTGCCTAGCTTCCATGCAGCTGTTGAACATTTAAGAAAAACATGTCTCCCACTGAGCAAGTTCCCTACAAATGTGAATCGAGCTTCAGGCAAGAGGAAATGTGAGTCCTGAGGTCACTCCTGAAATCAAGCTCTTGCCTGGCTGCACATAATTCTGCTGTTGTGTTTTAAGGGTGATTTAGAAAAAAGTAGTATATATTTCCCACAAAGAGCATAAAAAGAAACAAATACTGGTGATCATGAGATGATCATATGATCCTTCGAATCTCACTGTTTTTCTGGTATTTTCAGTCGTGCTTTTCGAGTCTACAGCTCAGATCCAAGCAGAGAGGGGGAGGATGTGGGATTATGGAGAGAAGATGACCTGCTGGTGCTGACCAGAGTTAATATTGGGAGGCCCCTGTGCACTCTACGCTAATGACTGGAGAAGACTGAACTTTTCTTTCCACTTAAAGATGCTAGAGCTACACCCCCTTGTTCACCAGGGAGTAGTATTTCTGTCAGATATGAAAGCAGCTTCTAATCTGCTCTGACCTTGGCAAGAAATTCAAGTCCAAATGTAGTAACATAGAAGCTGACAGGTCAGCCTGAAGAATTTGAAGTGGGGGAGGCTTCCTTGCCTTCTTTCTTTCTGTCTTTCCCTCCTTCTTTCACTTGAAATCTTATCAAGGATCACTTCAAGTGCAGTGGCAGCCTGACCAGCCCTAGAAATGACACCAGCTGGGTCATTGTCCCTCCAGTTACAGCAGAGGTGCAGAGACCATTTACTGGCTGGGCTGAGTATGTGCTACTATTTTTATAAATTCATAAGGTGGAGACCCATCAAGAAAAGCATTTTACCTTTTTATGTGTAAAAACTGGAAAAATTGATCTAAATTTTATATCTGTATGTGGTGCCTTACTGAAAGACTCCTGTCTGCACACCAGAGGCTCTCTACTTTTTTGTTTTCCAAGACACAGACCCACACAGATGTTGGAGATGGGTCTCACTTGTTCTCACTAATGCTGAAGATTTCTGCCTCTCAGGTGTGTTAGTGCCTTCTTCTACAAAGACTAAGACAAAACTAGGATTATAGAAATGACCTGTGCTTGCTCTGCTTCTTGTATCCTTCCTGCATCTGTAATCTTTTTCTATGTGCCTCGACAACAAAGCGGCTAAAAACACTTTGAGCTCAAGTCCCAATTTGGGTATTACTTAGAAGTCTGAAAGATGATGGTTATCTTTCTGGCTATCTTTCTTCTGGTTATTTTTCAGGGAGTGAGCTTATTTTTGATCACATTGGCAGAAAGTTAAAAACTTCTGGTTAACAGTTCAGAGTGCTGGTCTGTATTTTGTCAGTCAAGTGATCAGACTAGAATTTCTATGGATTGCTCACAACAAAAATTATAAATCGTGAATGACCAAGTGGTATTTACTTTTTGTATTACTTCAGAAACAGGCTTTTTGAGCCACAGCAGACCCCCCTTATATTTGGCATTATACTGGCCAGAACAAAAGCACTTTCCTTGAGACTGAAAATTCACAATCCCATTACAAAGCAGCGTAAACAGCAGATCTCGTGGCTTCCCCCAATTCAGTGTCTGCGCGCACTAGTCCAGGAAAGGGAGGAGGCGTTGCCCAGCAGGGGACCACCCAATGGCTCTGCACCCCTGGGCATGGGGGGCTCACAGGGACACTGGACTGCTCTGCACCTGGACACCCCCTGCCAGCCTGGGCTGACAGACACCATGCAGGCGAGGGGTTAAGGGAAAAGGGCTGACTTTCAGAGGTGAAACCTGATGTGTATGCAATAGATAGGGATGGGCCCATGAAGGGATACAGGGAAATAAGAAAATAATGTTGCAGAGCAATCAGTAGTCATAGGTCAGCCACACTGCTACCTATCTGCTGTCCCATTCTCTGTAGATGACATGTCAAAGGCATGATTTAATGAAGGTTCTGAAGGACGTCGCCTCCAGGCATCAGGAGCAGCATAGGGCATAGCACAGATGCTCCTGTTTGAAAATCTCAAAAACAAATGAAGGAGGTGGGTGGCCATGGCGATTGCAAGCACTGAAAGATAACTTGTAAATATGATTGGGTTAGATGGGAAAGCCAAAGATAAGTAAATCATGCTTGGTGGAGATCCAGAGGTAAGCTGCAAAGAGACAAGTCAAGAGGTAACGGGCTAGGGAAATTATTCTGGGTGGGTACTAGCAGAGCAGGACAGTGCTTGCTCAGGCCAGAGGAAGAATGTGACAGTACTAAGACACAATCTCGGTGGTCTGTGTTTCCTTTTAAACATTTTGCCATTTCCTACCTGCAGCTATAAAGGTCTGCCAGATGGATTGACCCTGCTCGAGGTAGAAGGAGGAAGGAAGGATTTCACGGCTTATATACTTTCCACGCTGAAATGCGGCTCAGCCAGGAGCCACAAAACATGACGAGAAACTTCCAGAGGGGCAGGTAGTCTGCAGAGTGCACAGAGCAGCTTCACATCCTGGTTCTCATTTATGGGACAGGGCTCCTGAGGGGGATGTGTCTGTCCAGGTGGGCAGAGCTGGGTGCCTTTTGGGGTGGCCATGGGTGTCTCTCCTTGGGGAGATACAGCCTGCTTGTGTCACCAAGCCTTTGGGAGAGCACATGGGGATACAGAGCCTTGGCAGAGACTGCAGGGGCAACTGGCAAAGGGTGGGCATCTCAGGGTGACAGCCAAGCTTGTGAAGGATGAGGATCCCTGAGCAGCAGTGACTGGAAGCATATTGCTGCTGGTGACAGAGAGAAGGTGTTTTCTTCACCTACTGATGTGCAGGTATGAGGAAGGCACTGGCAGTAGGGGAGCAGGAACAAGAACTCACTTGAACAAAGCCCTAAGCAACCTCATCTAAGCCTGAACCTCACTCTGTTTTGAGCAAGAGACTGGACCAGATGACCTCTGGAGGACCCCCCCAATCTAAATTATTCTCTAAGTCCACTCTAAATTCCAATTTAATTTTCAGCGTTGTGTTTTAGCACTTGCTGCCTCTGAGCCCTGCCATTCTTGATAACATCAGTAGGGCCAAGGCATTTCTAAACAGTCACTGCGTTCAGTCCCAAGCCACAGGGGTTTCCTCCTGAAGACAAAAGAGCCTCACTCACCTGCTGCTGGGACAATGGGGTAATGGCATTAGGGGGACCTTCTGTGCCTCTTTATCTCTCTGTCTGGGCATTCCTCCCTTGATGAGGAATTTCCTCAAAGCACTGCCTGAAAGACTTCTTGGGTGAGATGCATTTATCTGTGCAGCAGATAAACACTGCAGTGGAGGTCACATTCTTCCATCTTTGCCACTGTGACTAAGCTTGCCTGTAAGCTGGTGTCCCCTTGCACCTGCACACCACATTATTTATTCTCCTATTACACTGCATGACTACTATACTGATAACATGAATCACAGAATCACAGAATCACCAGGTTTGAAAAGACCTCTTAAGATCATCGAGTCCAGCCCATGCCCTAACACCTCAACTAAACCATGGCACCGAGTGCCACATCCAGTCTTTTTTTAAACACATCCAGGGATGGTGATTCCACCACCTCCCTGGGCAGACAATTCCAGTATTTAACCACTCTTTCCATGAAAACCTTTTCCTAATATCTAACCTATATTTTCCTTGGCGCAGCTTAAGACTGTGTCCTCTCATTCTGTCAGATGCCGCCTGCAGAAAGAGACCAACTCCCACCTGACTACAACCACCTTTCAGGAAGTTGTAGAGAGTAATAAGGTCACCTCTGAGTCTCCTTTTCTCCAGGCTAAACAACCCCAGCTCCCTCAGTCATTCCTCATAGAGCTTGTGTTCCAAGCCCTTCACCAGCCTCGTTGCCCTCCTCTGGACGCATTCAAGCGTCTCAATGTCCTTCCTAAACTGAGGGGCCCAGAAATGGACACAGTACTCAAGATGCTAAACTAAACTACAGCCTGGCTATATCTTTCCCCTCCTTAGCTGGAAAGTGGATCATTATAGGGGAATGATGAAATGCAGTCATTTGAGCTTATTCCTTCTCTGAAAAGAAAACTTATATAGTGTACTTCTTTTTTTCTCTTCTTTATACAGCCAAATTTTAGTTTCTTTCCTCATTTAAGAAAAAATTTTTATCCACTGTCACTTTCAAGCTTGAACACCACAACACTGCCTCCTGGAAAGACCAATATTTTGATACAGACAGATCAGAGCCTGTCCAATAACCAGAGTTTTTACAGGTTTGAGACAGTACCATTTGGGCCGTGCCTAGGACGTGCTGTGAATCTCTTCAGCCAAACTCCCAATCAGATGGACCTTTGCAGTCTCTTGCCCTGTCCCATGTCCCTGTGAAGAACTGCCTATGGCCAAGTGACAACGCGTAGACTCAAGCTTAACATATCTGTCCAATAACTCCTGGGAAGAACAGGACAAGTGAAGAACTGGTGAGGAGAGAAACCATAGGGAAACTACAGAGAAACCGCAGGCTGGATAGTAGAGAGAGTAGTAGAGAGGTAGCAGAGACAGGCTGGTACTAGAGAAAATAACAGGCTGGGTCTCTCTCTCTCCTGAAACAGCTCCAGGATGTCCAACAATGGTCTCTGGGTGCTGCAGTAATGTACAGCTACTCTCTGAATGACACACTTCCTATACAAATATATAGCCTTTACTGAAATAACTATCAAATTCAAGACTGAAGTCAATTTCTGCTACTAACGTTGTTTTTAACTTGTACAGATGTGTGTCTTTATCCATGAATAGGTCTTTTCTGATACAGATCACCTCTGCGATGTGAACCTATTAGATGTAAAGGTTCTGCTCATTTTATCTATCAGTGTGATTTTTCTGGGATATGTGAGCTTCTGAGAAGTAAAGAAACAGTCTTCTGCCAGCAAAATTCATTCCTTTTTCATTATTTTTCACTAAGGTATTATCAATGCTGCTTGCAAGAAAACTATTTTTACACAGCTGTTTTTGTAATTTTCTTCTTTTTACACTCATCAGTATTTTGTTTGGCTGATACATATTAGCTCCTTATGCATATCCATGTATTTCTAACAGCATCCTAGAATTTCCTATCACAACTGGACAAGAGAAAGTGGAGAAAAAGCTGAAGACTGCAGTAAATACAGCTGAGGTGAAGTCGGAGCACTACATTCTCTATCCACATCTAAGGTATGTTCTTGAGAGCTTCCCATTTTGAGAACACTTACATGATACGTTTCCACTTAGCTTCTATGCCAAAAATATCCCAACGCAGCTCTGCCACTGATAAAGGAAGCAAGAGCCTTCATGTAAACAGGGCTCCAGGCAGCTGCCAGTGCTCCCAGCCACCGTCTCACACAAACCTGTGAACAGCCAGCCTGGATTGGATATGGAGGAGCCCCGGCACACCGGCTGGGCAAGCAGCCCTGTTCCCCATCACGGATGCTGGGGACTAGCCCTCCCATCCCCACCTTGCTGCTGGCTCCCCATCTGCACCACTGCTTCTCAGGATCAGCCAGAGCGACCAACAGCAGCAAAGCTTGTGGCCACTTGCAGGGACCAACAGAGTCTAGGCTGGAAGGAGTGCATGGAGAAAATCATGAATGGGGCAGAAGATAGCAGGACAATATTTCATCAACACAGGCTCATAGACTGAGACACGTGTTCATCTCTTCTGTATAGAAGCATCAGCAGTGGTTACATCAATCATAAATGCTTTTGGAAAAGAAGCAGTTTTAAAAGTAAGTAAATTAAGCCCTGTCCACAGACTCTCCATTAGAAATATCATTATGAAAGTAATCCAGGTTTCAGAGGAGTTTTAAAACAGTCATGTGCTAGCTGCAATGCTGAAAGATTGTCCTGCCATTTGGAAGGTCTGTGCTTGCACCTCTTAGTAGGAGTTTCCACAAAGATGTTCCACTGGAAATAGTTCTAGATATCACGCCAATAGAGCTTTAATTACTATCTTTCTTGATTCCTTGGATTCATCCTAAAAAGTGTGCATGCGTACTTCTGTCAATAGCTTTAATATTCTTGCCTCAGTGCCAAAACTTGGTGACTTTGGAAGAGGACCAGCCCAAGCACGTGTGACTCCACTTCGCTGCAAAGGCTGTCGAGAGAAACAGACGTAGTGCCTCAACAGCACTACTGTGATACAGCAAGAGGCAGTTGCAGCACTCAGGGTGAAGGTCTGGGCAATAACCACCCCAGCACACAGGCAGAAGACAGCGAAACACAGGCTGACAAATGCCAGTGTCAGACCTGCCATTCATCGTGATTCCTTCTGTACAGGCAGGGTACAGACCATCAAGAATGGCAAAATGGGAACTGCCTGCCCTCTGGACAAGACTGGAGATGTTGGGTATCGCTCTTAAAAGTTCCTATGCTAGATGTACTCCAGGAAAGAAAACAAAAGCAAATAAATAAATGCAAGGGGAAAGGAGACAGAAGCTGTGCCCATATCAGGGATTATACAGGGATGGGACAACAGCTCATGGCTGTCTGCATCACACGTTTGCAGCAATGTGGTGGTTCAGAGTGAGGAGAAGTTACGAGTGTACACACAAGCCATCCTGTGCTGCTCGACTTTACCACCAGAAAGCCGTCCCCAGCACATTTTATTTCACTGAATAGATGCAGCCAAAGACTTCCAGCCAAAATAAAGTAATTTGTGTTCAGAAAATGGCCAATGAATGGATATTGAGGGGTGTCTCTCCCAGCTGCAAGTACTTGCAGCATCTTTGCTCGGAGACTGCTGGGCACAGAGCCGGTGCTGCCGGGCGTGAGCGAAAGGACTAAAGAGCAAATTTAGATGGGAGGAAGGAGGCAGTGCTCTAGCTGCTTGCAGAGAAAGCATTTTGTGGTCAATGAGCAGTGAAAAGAGAAATGATGTGGCACAGACCTTGAATTATGTCACATTTCCCTTCTTGAGAATTCCCTGGCAAAACACTGATCTCCCCGTGGCGCATGCTGTTCCCAACCTCTCTGTGCGCCACTGAGCCCCATGGCTGGCCCTTCCTTCTCCAAAGCCCAGGAATCCTCTGTGTCAGTGCCCAGGGTCCACGGCTGAAGGGGAACCCAAGATAGCCGTGCAGCAGTTGGGCTGGCCTCCGTTCTCAGCTGCACCTGCAAAGGAGCAGCTGAAGGCGGGGAGAAAGGCAGATTTGGTGGGGAATGGAGGTGCTGCCGGCTCTTTCTCCACCAGAGACACGGGCATCAAAGGATGACAGCCGGGAAAGGCTGGGAACAGGCTCCTTGCTCCCCTGTTGTGGGTGCTGGCTGATGAGTGATCCAGAAGCACTGGGTGGCTATGGGTAAGTTCTACTACAGGGACTCAGGCACTACTTAAAGCTCAGATCTGTGTCTCCTCTCTCATCTGAAAATGAGGAAGACTAAGCAGAAAGGGGGAGATGTTGATCCCAACTCTGTGGTCCACAACACCAGTTTTGTTCTACTGAACACAGACAATTCCAGTAGGTTCTTGTGTTAGCTAAGCGGAGATGATGAAAAGGCTTTTTCAGTCATTGACTTGATGTCTGTTGGTTTTTTTAGCAAAAAAACTGACCAGCATGTGGAGAGCAGGCCATTTGTAAAACGGAATTTTTAGAGAATGGTTATTTTTCTGAATAAAACAGTGGGTGAGGACTGGTTTAAATGTTCTAAAGGAAATTGTGTATGTACTATGAATTCTTCAGACCATTCCTGATTTTAACCATGAACTCTGTAGAGGATAGGAACATGCGTATGTTTAGAAAAAAAATTTATACTTATGGTGAAGAATAGTTAATGGATCCATCTGCTACCTGTTTGGCACATTGTGCTTAGTTTATTTTAATGTGTGCGATATTTCACTGCTGATGCCTTTGAAAGTACCAGGTAAGAGTGTGCCTGCATACATGCTCATCCTGCTTTTGTGGCACGGGAAAGACACTTTGTATATTCTGAGCTAGGAGAGAAACTACCCTGTTCTTAGCTTTGCTTGCCTATGCCATGATCTGGCATGAATTAATAATAGGGAACCTGTCCTGCATGACAATAAAAAAAAAAACAACAAAAAAACCAAAACAAAACAAAAAGGCAGCTTGATTTTTTTGTATCTTCAAAGTTGCCTAAGACATGGGACCTTACGTTTGTGCATCAGCTGAAACCTGGACGTCCTTCCCTCAAGACAGGCCCAGCACGGCTGAGGTCCGGAGCCCGGCGCTGAGGGCTAGTGGCGGAGCCGAGCGCCCGGGCAGGAGGCGGCAGGAGCCCCGCAGGGGGCGAGGGGCAGCGCGGCCCCAGGGCCGGAGCCCCCGAGAGTGCCGGCGGGCGGGCGCTCGTCCCGGCCCCGGGAGAGCGGCGAAAGGGCCCGAAGCGCTGAGTCAGCGCCGCGGAGGGCCG
>VZTF01007531.1:1356623-1408346 GCA_013397755.1 Cnemophilus loriae
CTGTGCCCCCTTCCCGCCCCGTGCCGCACCCCCGGGCTCGGGCTCACCTGAGCCGCCGCCTCCCCCGCCCCGCCGCCGCGGAGAAGGGGCGGCGGTGTCGGCGGCGAGGGCTGGAGCCATGGCTTTGGTGCGGCCCGCTGTCGTACCGCATAGGGGGCAAGGGGGAGGGACTCCCGAACTCCCAGCCCGTGGGGAGCGTAGGAGCTCTAGGTATGTGTGATTTAAAATAAAGACGTTGAAGAATTGAAAGAAATTCTTTTAAAACATGTCTGGTGTTTAAAAATAGATTATGAATGAACCCATTTATCCCTCTGGAATAGGCGCGTTTAGGGGATTTTGGGACTGAAAGGGAGGTTATGTGCATCTGTGTGTTTACATAGCGTGGCTTGAGGGTAGGCGTGAGTTTGTGAGGGGAGAAATAATACCATGTTCTACCGAGATCCCCTTCCTTGGGCTCTTTAGAGTTTGGGTGCTCAGAGCAGGGAGACTCCGAAGTTTCTGTGACTGGTGCGTGGGTGTATTAGAGCTTGAGAACTGGTTATGACTTTGTTTCTTTGACCTTGTGGTTCAGATTTAACTTTCAAGTTGAATTTCCCATAGTTCCTGGCTGCCACTAGACCTCCTTGTGCGTGTTTTGACAGATTTGAAAACCACATTGCGAATGAACTTTAAATTAACTGAGATTTATTTTATTTTCTTTTTAACCAAATAAGCGTTGGGGATTGGTGTTGGTTAACAAAATATTTAGCAGTTGTCTTGGGCAATTTTACAATTCAGATGCTGACATTTAGAAAAGAGGGAATTTATATCGGGCAAGCATTTGGCTACTGTGGTTGTTTAAAATTTAAGATAGTGGGACTTTGAAGAAGGGATGTAATATTCATAGCCATGTTTATCCAGTTATGGGAACTAAGACCCTCTAGAAAAAGAGAAGAACATTAATAATGTTCTCAAGTACAGATTATTATTAATACTGTAGTTTATGTCTTCTAAGCTTTAGGAAAAATGTTTTCTAATAGATTATTTTGCCTGGTTATTCAAGCAGAACCGTTTAAAACTGGGGAAGTTCTATTACCAGTTTCCTGCTCTAAGAAGTTGTATTTCTGCTGTTCTCCTAAAACAGCTGGTTTTGCCTTCCATTACATTGCACAAAAAGAAAAATAGGTTTTAATGAAGTTTAGTCATACTTTCTTTGTATCTCATTTAGTCCATCTTACTAAAGGAAAGTAACTTCACGCAGATTTGTGACACAGTTTTTCATCATTATTCCTTCCAGCTCTTTGAATTTGAAAATTACCAGGTCCTGCAATGCCCCTAGAGAAATCTGTCAGATAGCTAATTTGTTTGTGGAAGATATAATGGGAATCTTTTTGAGGGTGGTCTTCTTTCTTGCGTTTTCCAAATTAAAATGCTTATTACAGCCCTTTTGGAAGAAAAACTTTGGAAACTGACTTTAGTGGAATCCAATTTGAGTGAGCCTTGGCAAAGCAATTCCAAATAAACTGTCTAAGCAACTAGTCTTATACAGGCTATAAAATCTCAGAGAGGTTGTGCTTTCTTTTGTGATGTGAAATCCTTGAAGTACTTAATTAAATTTCTTTCATTATGTAGTTGTATTTTTTACAAGATGAAAACCTCTTTACCTTTTCTTCTAGAAAGGAACAAATATATAGTCATTATGCTGTTTCGTTGTTCACATGTGACTTTTTGGCCAGATACCAGCTTTTGGGTGTCCTGGTTACTGAAAGGGAGGGTGTATGTTTTGGTGCTGCTCATGTCTACAGCCCAAGGACCCTGGAAAGCACTTGGTGTACAGAACAAGGGATATATGGGGGCCTTTGGGCACTGGCTTGCAAAAAAGGTGGGTTAAATGTGGGCTCATGCTGTGAGTACCTCAGCTGTTGACCCCATCTTCTCAAAAGTTCCTGCTGAATTACATATAAAGCAGCTCCAGAGTTTCCAGCCTACTACAGTACTGGGACTCGAAACTGGTGGACTTCTTTACTGTAGCAGACAAGAGTTAAACTCTGGCAGTGGAGGAGCTGCTCCTTATCTTGCATAGCCCCCCCACTGTGGGAAGCTACCTCTGCAGGGGACTGTGACAGATCCTGGTGGTACTAATCTATTCAGCTGCCTGAACTGAATTAATCAGATTTGTGAATTGGCACCCAAGGTCCTGTTGAAACCAAGGGGCGGGGTATGGTTCCACAGAAGGCTGATTTTTGTGATGGAGTTACCTTTTTGCTGTTTGAGCAGCAATGCTCTTTACTCCCTCTTTTCCTTTCTCCCCTGTTCCTCTTCCCTGTCTTGCCTCAGATGATGCAGTCTCACTTGACCATATCGTGTCCTAATCTTCCCTTTCTGTAAGCAGGTTAAACTCACTAACCCTTCAGGAAGCTGAAATTTTTTCTTGCTGGACCATTTTCCTGATCTGCCTGTGAGTTCATTTGACTCCTGTGTTGTGGAGGTGAGACCAAGAGCCAGGACAAGGCAAACATCTGCAGCAGGGCAGAAGGGGAAATGAAAAAGCTTTTCTTATTGGTGGCAGTGAGCTGGTGAAAACTCATTGAAGCCTCGTGGGCAGACTGTCCTGAGCAGCACAGAGGCCTGAAGCTTGGCCTGAGAAGGATCTACCCAATCTCAATAGTGCTAGAAGTAGAAACAAGGTCTTTTTGGTGTTGAAGAAGACCAGACAAACCTTTGGTGTCCTGAACTGACAAAAACCTTCGAGATGTCTGATGAGGTGGTTCATGTGCTCCTGCCTCCTCCCCAGAGCACCTGCAGCTTCTCCTTTATTGCATCTGGCACTGTGCGAGCTCGTTCAAGGAGCTAAGCCCCTCAAAAACTGTTCCAGTTCTTTGACAAGGTAATTCTCTGCTGATTGAGCAAGATATATTGGCTTCTGGGACTCAGCAGAAGCCGCAGATACAGGGGAGCAGGCAGGACCTTGTGACTGGAGTTCGACAGGAAGCTGGGTGACACTTCTGTTGGTGGCTGCATGTGGCTGGATTGGTTTGGGCGTCTACATCTTGTCAGCGCCCTCGCTGTTTGTAGCAGTGATGTGGCTCTCACCCAACTTCCAATGTTGATGCTAAGCATCGGAGATCTGGGAAAAAATGCCAGCGTGGTGCCCTCCCGTGGGGTGGAAGGTGACTTCAAGCCGTGTGGGCAATGCCAGGATAGCTGTGTCATCCTACCAGCACTGCAGCTAACAATGATAATCACACATGCGCCACTTTTATTTTATTTAGAAGTTCAAGGTGCCAGCTTTAATACAGGTTTCTTTTTGTGGCCCTGCGGAAGCAGCCAAGCTCTGTTGGAACAGCTACCTGAAACAGTGTAGGGAAACTTCCAAAGAGAGAATTTGGAAAAAATATGGGCATGCTAATAAGCTATTCTTGCACCAAAATCTAGGTTTGTCAGAGATAATATTTTAATGGGGATTGATGGCTTGAAAATGCGGTGTGGTGGATTCCTGGCTTGCTGGCATGCAAGGGCCCCCACTTGAGCAGCAAGTCATTCAGACAGTGTTTTCAGGATGGTTCCCATTTCTCAGTAGTAACTTGATTATGCTACCTGTGTTGTAATGAGAGCAAGTGTGTGCTAGACAGTAAATATTTGGAACTGTCTCTTCTGAAGAGGTTACCAGCTGAGATGTCAGAGTGTCTTATTGTCCAAGTGCCTGACAAATAACAGCTGGGGCAGACTTACATCTGCTGTTTAAACAACTGCGTTCTGGTGAGGGAGCTGAGTCAGCCTGAAAATACTACATTAGCAATGGTGAAACTAAGCTTATTCGAAGAAAGTCCCTAGACTGTGTCTCTGGGAGCCCCAGTTTGAGACATTTGGTCTGAGGCTGCAGAGTTCCCCTGGTTCAGCAGGGTCTGATTCCCTTTAGATATTCCTCTTCCAGCTGGGGAGGAAGAGACTGGTACACTTCAGTGGTAAGGTTTGGAGGGCTGACCATGCTTGTGGAGTGGCTGGGGTGAAAGCATAAAAATGTGTAATTGAAAAAATGCACAATGGAAATTGGTGTCATAGCGGCACCAAAAGCGTGAAATAACCCCCTAATCATATAGGAGATAAGAGGGAAGTGGTAGAGGGAGTGGCCGGGCACTTTGAAAGCCGAGGCAATTAGCTTTTGTTTGATGTGGTAGAGGCTAAAGAGATGCAAAGAGGAGCGTCGGGGCTTTGAAAGTCCTCCAGGTTGGAAATGCAAGCCTGGGTGTAGCTGCTGAGAGGAGAGGAACGTGCTTTGTGCTCAGCTCTTGTTCCAACTGGTCCTTAGAGCCTGGGTGAGCTGTACCTGTGAAATGCTTCCATACGGTGGTGTCTGAAAGAGCTGAAAGGTATGAGACCTGGGAAGGAGCTCAGTTTGGATCAGGCTTCAGAATAACAGATTGGGGGTAGTGCTTCTTTCACAGGTTGCAAAAAGAGATCACAGAGATAATTTAGGTGTAGAAACTTTTTGGTGTTTTGGGTGTTTTGTTTTATCCATTTGGATTTCGAGGGTAGTCATCCGTAAAGAGGTGTCACAGCGAAGTCAGGCTGAGAATTGGGAGAGAAGAGGGTACATGAGGAGATGAAAGGTGTGTAGAAAGTTCTTGGCTTTGTCTGCAGGCGACAGACATAAGGTAATGAAATTAAGTGCCCTGTTATGTGCCTTACAGAGGAAGGGCCTTGTGTTTTCTTCACCTGGAACTTGCAGTGTCCCACAAACCTCTAATGTTTAGCTAATGCAAAACAAGACAAACTGCTGTGAACAAAGAGTTGAAATGATCCATTTTTTTTTTCTTTTCCCAATTGCTGGTGTTTGAAGTTCTTTTTAATGAAGCAGCATGTGTTAAGAGCAGACCCCCTGAGCACGCCAACAGTCTTTCCCAGAGTTTCAACATCAAACTTCAGGAAAAGTATTAGAGACCATTATGTTAGTTTGCTCAGTTGTTCAGACAGCTGGATCTGGCTATTTTAGTAATCTAATGTAGAATCAGTGTAGCAGGATTAACAGAATGAGGCAAAATTAACTCTGGTACGTTTGGGCCTAGTGTGAGGAATCCCTGGAATGATGTGGGTCTGGTACAAGGAATGTTGGGAATGATAGTGGTTGCTGGTGGGTGAAGAGGCTGGGTGCTGTGAACCCCTCAGGAACGGTGCCTGAAGGAAGCGACCACTAATGTACAGTGAGATCAGGGACCTGCAGTTCATCCACATCTCACGCAGTTTGTCGTGTTAGTTTATCCATTTTCAATTTTGTGTGCATTTAATGGGATCTAGCATTTGGACCCACTGCTGGATGCAAGATGGAGCAGAAGCTGCTCCTGATTAGAGTGACATGGGCACCAAGCCCTGTGCATTTTAGTCTCATTAGCTGAGTGTCTGCCCTTTGCTTCCATCTTTGTGGTGAATGTGAGGCAAATATTAAAAAAATACGTGCATGATGTATAGTAATGGCGTGACAGAAGTTGGAGTGTTGCTTTGCTAATGGCCCTTTGTTTTGGGAATGAAGAAGCTGAAAGATCAGTGAACTGGATAACCAGTTCTCCTTGGTTTCTTCCGTGTTTATGAGACAACACATTCATAAATTAATAATCAAAGGAGTGTAATGAATGTGTGCCACAAAAAACTGATAAATGTTGGTAAACCTGCCAAATGTAATGTCTCATTACTTGTAGATAAATGCATAAAAATGAACAAAGAGATTCCTGATACCGTTCCTTTTTGTCTTTTTAAATTTTGTTTTCACCCATCTCTCTAAACTCTGATGTTGTATTTGTCTAAGCTTTACAACTATTCTCGATGGAATTAAGAACACTGCTCGCCAAATTAGATATAATTGGACTAAACTGCAGTTTAGATCCCTTCAGAGAAATGAAGCAGTTAATGTGAAGGAAAACTGAAATTAGTTTCTTTTGAGGACTAATGCAGTGAGACAGACTGCACTGACCCTCATAAAGAGCCTGAGCAACTTTTTTCAGAACACAAAACTTCTTTTTCTTTTTTTAAACTAATGATGCTGTTATGTCTCCTTTCACTTTACAAGCTCCCCAAAGGTTTCTTCTCCTTTGCACATGTTTTAATTTGGAAAAATACTATTGTTTTATTAGTTTTGATTATTCAATTATTTAAAGCAGAACACTTGATTTGAAAATCTAAGTTTGCCTTCCCAAGGCCAAGAATCACATCAAACTCTTTCCCAAGAGACTGGGGTAGAAAGGTAGGGTTATATTGCAGGTCTGGTCAGATTTGAAAACACTGAGGTTTTCCATGTATTTACATTTTTACTCAGTTGTGACTGATGGATCTTGCTTCCAAAACTGAATTTATGTACAGAGTGAACAGGGATTATAATTATACTGGCTGGTTGTAAAAACTGCTTATAGTCATACATTTAGTAATTTTTTATATTTAATTCTGTTTTTCATACTGGAAGATATTGCAGATTTAGCAGATCCAAAGGGTTATCTGCTAGACCCAGTGACTTCTGAATTGTGGTCTGAAATCACAAGTCTTTAGGATTATATGAAGTCACTGTTTTCCTGAATCAAAACTGTAGAAAAAATTCAGAGCTGGAGGAATAGTAAGTGCTACCTACCATTGTTAATATTTTATTGTAACAGTCTATGCTTAATTTGAAAAGGAGACAAGTTGTACTGCATTGGGGTACCAAGTACCCTTGTACCCTGGTTCCTTGCAGAGTCCACTGGTGCTTATTAGGCAAATGGTTGACTGTGTCTGTATGTATGTGTCTATACATGGGACTGGCTTTAAAATGGTGTGCTGCCTGGGGGAGGTTTGGAAAGAAAGGCAAAGAAATCTTTGAATAATGTGAGGAGTGCTCAGATATTCAGTGCTGTTGCCTGACTTCAGAGAATTGTTGGTGCTAATTCTGAGAGTGTCATCTTGAAATAGTTATCCATGCCTTTTTCTTCAGATAGCCAATTGCCCTGAGAGCCAGTCAAGGTTGTTCTTGTGTTTGAAGGACTAGCGGTTGTCTTTCAAGAATGAATCAGTAAAACTTATTATTAAAAAAATAGTAATGGTCCTCTACTAAATTTGTACTGAAGAATCTTAAAGCTGTTTCAGAATTAGGTTGTTGTTTTCTGTGTCTGATTTTCTTGCTTGTCTTTAATCAGTTACTGCATACTGCCGTGTGCAACTGCAGAGGAGCTTCCCAGGGTTTACGTGCCTTTGTTCGGTGGTGTGGTGTCTTTATCCCTCCTGAGTTCCTGTGTTTTAGATTTATGGGAAGGATGATGTGAGAAGCGGGAATGTAATCTGAGTGTTGAGCCATTCCGTATTTCTTCTATTTAATATCTGGTCTCAGCATGTGAAAACTCTGAAGCCAAATTATTCCATCTGTGGTATTGGCAGTGGAGCAGAATGGGATCCTTTTTCGTGAGGTGGATTATGTGGCTGTGAAAGGCAGCTTTGAGGAGCACAGCAACGCCGGGTGGAAACAATTTGGCTTAATTAAGGGCTTCTGAACTTAAAATTGGGAACCTGAATGCACACTCTTCTTTCCCTGTGGAAGTGGGGTACGGCGCTTCTCACAGGTCTCACCCAGCTTGTGAAAAGAGTCCGATGATTAAGAGGAAAGCTCTTTTCCTGGCACTCTGTCTGTTGATTTAAAATTCTGTTGTAGCTGGCTAATTACTAATAAAAATAAATAAATAGATTTCCTCATTCAGAAGGTTTATGTAAGGGGGGGTTTGGAAGAGAATTGTCAGGAATGTGGCATCTTCCTGATCCCAGTTTAGTGCTTCAGGCGTGTGGTTGTTAGATCCCATCTTTCAGTGTAATGTATCTGTAGTACCTTTGGTTAATTAACAGGGCTTCAATGGCAGTATTTCGGGAGTACAGATGAGTCATAAGACAATGATACATAATTAAGGTTTGCTGTTCCACCAGAGGAACTTCAAACCTTTACTTCAGGAATAACGGTTAATTAGTTGAAATGGCTTCTGTTGGAAGGTAATAGAGTTGGTTGGAGAGCTAGTTCGTTAAATAAAGGGTAATCAATAAATTAAAGGGTAATAAAGTATCTTTTAATGACCACAACACATTCTGTAATTTTAAAATAAAAATATGCTTGTGAAAGTATATTTCTTCTTATAGGGCAAGCCAATACAAATTCTGAAAATAACTAAAATGTATCAAATGTGAAAGCCAAAAAACAGATTTTTCTTTTTGCACATATTAGCAAATCTAGAAAAATATTTCAAATGCTATAGGGCAGAGTCCCAAAGAATTGCAAAGCTCTTTCCTCCTGTAAGAATAGTTTCCGCCTAGTAACAGAGGTCCAAAAATTCTAGTTTTAATCTCAGTTCCACTGCATTTCCTCATGGGAAATCCATATGTATTCTGCTTTCTGTCCTGAATAGTTCAGTTTCTTTGTAGTTGTATTGTTGATGATAATAAGATAAGCACATCAGTAGAGGAGCAATACCAAAGGCTATATTGTAGAGAGGATTCATTCATATATCAGAGCAGTTGTGCCAGACACTTTGAATGAAGAATTTCTTTCCATAAGCTAGATTCACCTTATCCTGGAGTTTTCCTTCATGAAAGAAACCAATTTCTACACAAGGTTATAGGCCATTGTCTGTAAGACCTGCTTCTTCCACGTATTTCATATGGGAGAGCAGAAAGATAAAGAGTCCCAGATTATGTGTTTTGGCTTTTTTTCCTCACAGAAGTACTTTCATTTAATAAAGTTAAAATTGCTTGCATGTATGTGTTCAAAATGAGAATGAAAGAACAATATTCTGCGGGGACTAGCGGGGAATCCGGCCTAATATTGATGTTTTCTTTTTCTTTCCTTCTTTCTTTATCTTTCCCTACTACCATCCTTCAATCAATACTTGACCACCCAGGTTTTAAATGCAAGTTTACCAGTACCTGATGTTAGTGAAGACAATGTGAAGCATGATGCCTCACCACAGGAGCCACTGCACCTGGGAGCTGTTACAGCATCTAAGGAACTGGATGGGCAGCAGCCAGAGGTGGCTTCACCGCTCCTAGAACCATCCAGAGAGCAAACAGAGTCTGCTGGAACAAATGGTGAGTAAAAACTTGTGTTCAGTGGACATATCACAGAGGCCTGTGTGCTAAATGGGATGAGCAGTAGAAATGGGGCTTGACCAGCTGTCTGCTGCTGAACAGGTATTGTTCAAGTGATCTGTTGTTGCTCAGATGCTTCTAGGGCACTGTTTTGTGGGAGATGTTTTCTCTGTAGGAGAGTTCAGATCACAAATGGCTTGTGGACTGAAGGTGTCAGTGGTGGAGATGCCCACCTGTTCTCTTTTAGGGATGGTTCTCAGCTCTTAGTGGCTCTGCTTGTCTGCTGCCTATCTCCTGACCATCCACCTGTAGGAACAGCTCAGTTTCCACTTTTGGTGTTAGGAGTTCCTGCTGCATAGGCCTGTTCTTTCCTTCATAAGGCAGAAATCCTTTTATGTTACTCATTAGTGATATTAATGATAAGCGATTTTGAACTCATAGGAAGGGACAGGCTGCTAATCCGTTGGTTTTGCCTTGATTAAAGTTCCTTTTCCTGTGTCAACGTAGGCATCCCTGTGTGTTCTGTCTTGGGAACGTCTCCCTTGCCTTCCTGCACAGTCAGGAACGTTCTGTTCTTTATCCTGCGTGATCTGGCAGCCCACCTTTCCTGCTCACATCAGCCTCTTCTTGCTTCCCTCTGTTCCTGTTCACAGGCATGCCTTGAGAGATCTGCTTCGGCAGTCCTGCTGCCTGCTGACTCTCTTGGCAGGATGGCAAGAGGGAGGGCTAGTTTTCAGCCAGAGCAGGCATCTAATGCTGGTGTTGGAGAGCAGGGAAGGGATGGGGACAGGGTACATGAGACACTATCTTCAGTGTCAGCCTGTAGAGCGGCTTAAGGCATGTGTGTAACCCTTGGTGTGCTGTAGAGTTTGAATCCTGGTAAAAGCAATGCTTTGTCACATCTTTAGATTAATTGCCATAATGCTGTTACCCCAATAGAAGGCTACCATATTTTATCCTGAGCTTTTGTGCCTTTTTTTTTTTTTTTTTTTTTTTTTTTAAATCATAGCAGTAGGGGCTTTTGACACCATAAAAATGGGATGCAACATGTTTTATCTTTCAAGAAACTCCACTTCTCTTTTACTCTTAAGCGGACAGGGGTAGGAGGAGGATACTCACTAAACAGAGTCATAAAGGAAGAGAAAATACCTGATGTTTTGGAAGTAGTGTCAGAAGATTTCATGTTGGTGTTCAGCTTCTGGATCAAGTAAAAGAAAAGGCCTTTAAAAGGGCATGAGTTTCAAGTTGCTAGTCAAAGATTATAATTATTTTTGAATAATCCTGGGTTGTAGTTTCAGTTGTACAGAAATCACATTCCTAGGATATGTAATGGAGAGGTGAAAAGCTCCCTCTGAGTACAGGTAATTACATGTGACCGGTTGTATGTGAACATACACAGCATTAGGAATTTAGATGTGAGTAGGCTACCTGAAAAGCCTTGCCTTTGTTTTGAGGATCATCTCTAGTGTGATTGTGTGATATTCCTGTTGTAATCTTGTCTTGCAAGACAAAATCTTGTAATTTTGTCATTGTTGTTAGTGGAGCCAAGTCTACATGGTAGCATTATTTATGTGAAAGGGAAAACAGTTCCATGTGTTTGCTCTTGAAGTAAAAAATCCCTTTATGGAGGTGATGCAGCATGTGTTTGCTGGTAACGATAGCTGAAAATGACATCATCTATGGAGACAAATAAAATTTGCGCAGTCAAGCTCTGAAAAGAGTTCTTCAAGTAAAGTTTATGTTCAGATGTTTGTAACTGTTTGTGTCCACTCCTAACCCACTTGAAAGAGTCTGGTCCACCTCCTCTGTCCTTAGGCAGATGATGGAGAAGAGGTATCTCTTACTTGCTCCATGCAGAGAAATCTTTCGAAGTAGAAAAATGTTCCATTTTAGTCCTACACTTCATGTTCTCCGCTTCATGTTCTCCACTCATTGTTTATTTCACCTTGTTCACAAGTCAGTAAACTCAGAAGTAAAGCATTGTGGCACCAAGCGCTGAAACAACACAAGTCTTTGCCTACAGTAAAGGAGTGTTTATGATTAAAGGTTTTTTGAGTTGGTCGGTTCTCATCATCATTATTTGAATCTTGCATTCAGAAGACCATTTGAAAGATGACCTAGACTCATTAAAGTTGCCACTATAAGATTAAATTAACCGGAAATTCTGGTAAATTGGCTGCAAAGTTGGTTCTGACAGTCAGAGAGATGAAGGCTCAAGTATAATCAGAACTTTGGAGATGTTCAGCATGATCAGTTCTAACCAAAATAGAAATACTGTCGCTG
The DNA here is from genome assembly GCA_013397755.1 of Cnemophilus loriae. Classification (NCBI taxonomy): domain Eukaryota; kingdom Metazoa; phylum Chordata; class Aves; order Passeriformes; family Corvidae; genus Cnemophilus; species Cnemophilus loriae. Next base: position 1,367,967 of record VZTF01007531.1, read on the forward strand.
TAATAGGAGATACCAAGGATTAGATACCGAGCCTTTACATTTTGTTTTATCATATTGCATCCCTTTTTTACTATCTGTAGGAGCATTAAATTACCATACTACAAGTATCTGGAGTAACACGTTTATGAAACTCTTGACAGTAGAATTTGATGCAATGTATAAGTAATTAGGTTGTAGAGAATTCCAATTTAAAAAACCCTCCAAACAAATGAAAACAAAACAAAAAAACCCAAACCAGCCCCACAGTAACAGGCAAAGGAGCAAATATTTCAGTGTGGAAAACCAGAAGTTTTTGTATGGTTTTGTTTATGAGGGGTAAAATCCTTGGAGCTTTTAGCCAGCATCTGTTGAGGGTGGGTGTGGATGCTCTGTGGGAAGCTGCATCCGGAAGGCTTCACAACAGCGGGAACTGAAGTGGGCGCCTGGTTCGAAAGCGGCGGCCGGCGCTTGTTCCCTTCGGGGCAGAGGGAGATAAAGGCTCGAAGCGGCAGTTCCGAGACGGACCCTTTGAGGCACCGCGCTTGTGCCGGCCAGCGGTGGGAAGAGCCGGGCGGGCGGGGGGCGGTCCCGGGCGGGGCCCGGGGGTGTCCGGGGCGGGGGGAGCGGCCTTGGGGCTCGGGGGAGAGCCCAGCCCTCCGACAGGCAGACTTTCATCAGGCAGCCTCTCCATGAGGCATCCTTCCGTCCAGCCAGCCGGGTGCCGGGGGTTGGAAGCGCCGCTGCCGCCCGGCCGCCTCCCTCTCGCTGCCGTCGGCTGGGGCTGCCCCGCGCCCCTGGGAGGGACCTCGGAGCGGGCGAGGGGGTTGGTGGTCTCAGTGTGGCTTCAGCCATGCTGGGGACAGTGACGATGGCGGGTAAGGCGGTGTGGCGCTGCCGGGTGCCGGCACACGCGGGTTTGCTCTTCGGGCTCAGTAGCGCCTGGGCTGTGCGGGCGGCGGCGGCATCCCGGGGCTGCGGCGGAGCGCCGCTGCCGGAGAGCCTCCGGGGCCCCGAGCCCCTAGGGTTACTGGCTCTGGATTTCTTGGCAGGGCGTTACGAGTTAAAAGGTCTGGCTTAAGTATTTTTGTCTCAGTGAGAACCGCTTCCAAGCGAAGGTTGCTGAAACTACAGGAAGTTTCATATCGCCTCAATCGGACGTTTGATGCGGTACCTGCGATACGAGGCTTTATGAATTTGGAGGTGCTAAGTGGGAGTTTTTCTGCAGGACGGGGCTATAACCTGGTATCAGAAATTGAGGAACAGAAAGAAAAGGTAGTGAGGCAGTAAAAATACCTGAAGAGCTAAATTTGGTGAAATTGGACGAAATGTAGAAGTTAGCATCGTTTATATGTTGTAAAAAATATTTACATGAGAGAAATGAAGCTGTTACTCTACTGGTGTTTTATCTTAAGGAAGAAAAATTCAGAAGGGATTAGCACCGTGGCAAGGGTGTGTGTGTGTATGGGGGGCAGTGGGATCCCACCCTGCAGTACCAAAAACTTGATGCTGTCTGCGATGAACTCTGCACATCTTACTTAAGGAATTACCACACAAGCCACTGAAGCTGAGACCTAATACCGTAAGCTAGTTGGGCTTTCTGAAAAGGTGAATTTTGGAGGCACAAAGAATTAAAAGAAAAAACATTATCATGCACTGATGGGTTTGCACAAACTTATGTCTTTCTCTCGGAGACAGAGTGGCATTATGTAGTTTGAATAAACCAGGTTTTGTTTTTTTTTGTGTGGGGGTTTTTGTTTGGTTTGGTTTTTGTGTTTGTTTTTTTTTTCCTAAAAGATAGCTGATTTGCATCGAAATTTCTCCCAGATTGATGATGTATGGCTCTAGCTATCTAGGAAATCTTTATTTCATTGTATTAATAATTACTCTCTTGTATATTGTTTGCTAGAGCCAGTGAATGAATTCAACAAATAGGGGGAGTTTATTCATGCAAAATACTTCAACTTTACAATACATATTGACAACAAAGCCTGTAGAAGTGCGGCTCCATTTGGACGGGCCCTGGGGAGGACTGTACGTGATTTGAATCAGTGAGTAGTGGAGGAGATATCCTACTGCTGTTTACAATAGGGTTTTCATTAAACTCTGTGTTTAATGAGCTTATCACATGCTGAGTCTTTTTCCTCAAGGGTTCTCTATTTTTTTTATTTCCTTTTATTGTTAGCAATTAAAGGTTAAACTGTTTTTCAAAAGCAATGTCTTTATAGGTTTGCACAGTTTGATCGTTTGAGGTTTTCCTTATTTAATAATTCCTGTGGAAGAACCTTGGATTTTCACTGCAGCACAGCTGCTTCTATAGTACATTTTGCAAGAGCTGCATTTAGCTTGTAGTATGCGTTGCCATTTCTTGGAAGGGGCAGAGTACCTCTGCTTATTGGTATGCAGGAGTGTATTAAGCTGTCATGTGTCTAATTAGTGCAGATGCAGCTTTGTCTCCTTTGTGGCGAGTTTGTGATGTTTACATTAGTCTTTATGTGGTTGTTTTGATAAAGAAAAAAATTTAATCTGCTTTTCATTGTTTATTAATCATTAGGGGTTCTCAAAAATGTCCCAGCTTTTGCTGGCCTGCATTGTTTATCCTGTCCTGGTTGCTAATGGAGGAACAAATTTTTTTCCCCTCAAATACCCAAGTGCTACGGTTGCATCTATCTTATGCTTGGTGAATAAATTTTATTTTAAGAAGGAGAACCAAGTCACTGAATGTGAGATGTGGACAGCATGTCTAACCATGAAAGTTCATAAATATTTGTAGCACGCTGGTTTGGTTCCCAAACAGGACAGCTGGGGTGGTCTTAGAGCAGTTTATTATTGTGAGCGTATTTAATGAAGAATTTTTAACTACAGCAACTGTATCCAAGCCATAGCTAATGACCCTTCTGGCTTTAAAAGTCTTCTGTTTGTTTTTAAAGGAGAACTATACTGTTTTCTGAATTTTAGTGCTGTTTCTTGAAACATTGAAATGAAAAAAGAAATGTCTTCATCTTGAATAAATGAAATACATGACTTTTCCTGCTGGAATTTGAGAAGCTGGGCTGAGAACTGGAATTTGAGAAGCTCTGGGTTGCAGCAGACAAGTACAGCTAAATCAAAATTTTCTAAAAATAAAGATTTTTGAGGAATGTTAGACTGTTACAGCATCAGAGCGGAAATGATTGTGCATTTTGGGGATTTTCTTGTTTGTTTGTTTTTTTCAGGTACTTTTCTATGATGTCGATTTCTGGGGATGCTGCTTTTGCTTTCTAAAGGAGCTCTAAGCCATGAAAAATAATAGATATTTTGCAGCTTTTTCCTTTTTTCCATTTTTAAAAATGAACAGAAGAGTATGTGAGATTTTTAAACATAACTCTTTAGTTGCCACTGAAGTACCAAAGAACGGAAGACTAAATAGTACTTGTTTCAAAAGCTTTGAAATAACGTGGTTGAAAAGCTTACAAATTGCATGGGTGCATGGTGAGATTTAGCATGCAAAAATCTTTGTAAATTCTCCCTCATTATTTAATTATTCTGAAAGAACTTGCTCTCTTCAATGAACATGGCAAGTCAGTCAGTCCTTAGAAATAATTGAGTGACTAGAAGGGCGAAGGACGTAGTATGTGCTTTCTTTGGAAGAAGTGTTTGTACATTGAAGTGTAAATAAATATGGCGTATAGTAGGGAACGGAAGAAAGAATTTGTGAAAAATACATTGTTAAGAAGCAGCAATGTCACAGTTGTAGTTAAAAAAAAAATAAATTGTTAGAAGGATAACACTTAATCATAGTTCTATATTATTTTGTTACTGTGAAGTGAGTAGTGTGTGTGATTTATTAAACCCAACCTTCTGAAACTTGTGATTAAAAGAATCAGAATTTGTGGTACAATGCCCAATTCGTACACTCTGCAATGGGAACTTCAAAGCACACATTGGTTTTCTTTTTTTGTTTTTTTTTTTTTTTTTTTTTTGTTTTTTTTTGTTTTAATGCTAAAGTGCTCAATTTCACAAATAATTCCAAACAGCTACTTTGTTCTAAATAAATCTGTTCAGGGTAGGTTTTTCATAGATATTGTCATTTCAAGCTGCGTTTTGATTTTTAATTACTTACCTGTATCAGTTTTTATCCTTTCTTTAAAAAACAATGTTTTGTTAAATGTTTCTAATGATAATTAGAAGAATTGGGCAGTTAGGAGAAAACTGCATTTGACAAATACAAGCTTGGTTCAGATTTTTTTAAATTGCCTTCTGTTTGTGTCATACGAGTTTTAGACCAGTAGCTGGTGGTTTGTTGTTTGTTTGTGGGGTTTTTTTTCTTCTACATGTTGTACTCATAGCAAATCTAGACACAACGGAGGCAAATGATTGTAAAATACACCTCATGGCTTTTGCTTTTTTTTTTTTTTTTTGCTTTTGCATTTGCTTTTGCTCATGCGAACCTAGTGAGAGAATTGTGTATGTGACCAAAAGCACGATTTGGCCCTAAACACTGCATAAATGAAAACAGCACAAAGTTCTCTGGAGCCTTGCAGTGGCCAGAGGAGTTTGCGAGGTGGGCGCTGAGTGTGTGTCACATCCATCTGAGAGATTGAGAATGTAGGGAATTCATGGAAAAAATCCAGCGCCGTGCTGCAAATCCTTAGGGGAAAAAGTCAACCAACTCCAGATGTTGACATGGTTAACTTCGAGCACATGAAGTGCTGTGGATTTAACTCTTGCAGTCAGAGTGCTTTTTTTAACTCTTAGGCAGCTACCAGGGGAGAAACACAGTTTCACTTCTGGAGAGAGATGAGCTGGGAGCAGTTGAGTTGCACTGCCAACAGTGTCTATAAGTTTATGAAAAGAAGAGGTTTTTTAATTCATTTAATGGGATGAGACAGGAATTCAGTCATTCTGAAAATACTAATTCTCCAACATCTGATCAGCATGCTCCTGATAAAATAGAAATAAATTCTTACCATGGAGTAAGTACCTATGAAATTGCGAAATCAAGTACCTTTGAGTCTTCAAGACTGTCAGTTTTGAAAGTTTCCTTTCAGACTAAAACAGAACACTTGCAGTTATTACAACACAAGCAGCACCTTGATTCAATTAAAAATGTTTGAAAGATCAACTGGTATATAAACAGTTAAAATAGAATTTCAGTGTTGGTCCTTAGCCACAGTGGATTTAAACAGCAAAGTGTATCAATTTTATGATATCACCGCTGATCTTATCACCTCTTCTAGTATATTTTTGTTGTATTCTATTCCTTGGCTAGCACATAGCTGGTAGAGCACAGCCCTGCTCAGGAGAGACCTAAGGAAATATTATTCATATCAGTATTTTACTATATTTGTTTTGTTTTGTTTTCTGGTAGCTGTTTGGGTGAGCCTGTCTGGTGTTTCTTAAAGGTGCTTTCAGAACCACTGAATTAATTCAGAAAGTGCTGGTTGTCTTGCCAGAATACCTGTGGTAGTGACATGCTACAGAACTCTGACCAACAATGCCTTGTATAAGTAACTTCCAAACATTTCTGCATTCAGAATTGCACTGACAGTGTTTGGGCAGTGCAGTGTCATTAATAAAAACATCAATATAGAATCCAACTGCTATATATAAAGTTCCAGGTGCATATGTTGTGAAAGTACAGTTTGGATATTGGTGGCACTGGAGTCTTCTCACACAACGGTGGCAGCCTCCTGGCAACATGGAGGCAAATTTCCTGAATGGCACTTCTCTCCTCAAATGCTGAGGAAGGCCATCAGAATTTCATTTTTAAAGAATCTTCCAGGGTTTTAGAATGTTTAAGGAGACAAAGTAGAGACTGGGTGCAACAGCGGCAGATCACTTAAAAGCTGACACCAGAATGTTATCTTGGCAATGAAATACCTTCTGGACAGATTAAATCCTTTTGTGGAATTGAAGGAGTAGTGCTTGGCCTAGGTGTGTAAGTATATCGTCTGTGCACCATGAGGGAGAGATGGAAGTGTGATGTGTTGTAGCATAGCTGTGACTTTTCAGACTGGTATTAATAAGTGTGTGTTCAGTCGGTCAGTATTTTTCTTAGTTTTTCCTTTTGCACTGTGTTTAGTGAAGTATTGCAAGGTGACGTTTCTGCTGGACGGACTCACAAGACTTAATTACTGTCAGCTTGATTTAACAGTTTTGAAAGCTTATCACTGCGTCTAAACTCTGTGTTCTCTATTTTTATGATTGCATTTGCTGTCTTAATGCATATCCATACCTGCAGATTTTGTAATAGTCATAGCTCTTTTCACCTGCAAAACATTTTACTGAGACATAGTCTTTATCCTATGGTGTTATAAACACACCATGTTATAAACAGAATAAGCAAAAAACCTTTGAATCCTTATCTTGAATATGAAGAGACACCTTTGTATGCTAGTTTTACATCTTATCTCTTTTTGGAAATGAAATGCCTCATTTATTCATATTCTTTATCATTCCTCTCTTACAGTAGTCCCATTTATCTGTAATACCTGAAACTCATCTTAAACACTGAATTTACACTAAACACCAAATTTAGGAATAAATAAGAAAAGAAATGTCACCTTTTTACAATTTCTTGAAACCTCAGGATTTTCAATAATGAAGGGGCATGCATTCCCAAGGAGTGTTTGCAAGAGGAAAGGTGAACCCATAGAAATCTGTCTCTGGCTGCTCGGCGGTCCCAACTGCCTTCTGACTTCCCCACTCCCTTCTGCCTTCCTGCACTTCTGGTCCTTCCCACTTAGACCCAGCATTCCCCACTGGCTCTCAGCCCCATATTTCAGTCTACCTTTATCTAGTGCGTGTCAGATGGAGATTTTCATGTGTCTTAAGAGTAAGCACATTGGCATTAATGCGGGGCTGGGACAAACAGAAAGACTGTATAGACTTTGTTTCCAGCAGAGATGCTTAGAGGCCTGGCTCATGAGCTAATTTTTAGCCAATGTTAAGTGATCAGCATTTAGCTTCATAGCTGGTTAAGCCAGAAGAATCATTTTTAGTGTAAACAAGCTGAAGAATATATTGAAGTACCTGTTAATAAATAATTACAAAGTATGTGATTTTTGAAGATAGTCTGAAGGAGTGCCTCTAACTTTGTGAATTCCCATTAAGCCTTTGACAGTTTTCTGTTAAATTACATAATTTTATGGAAAAGACAAGGACTTTATTTCCAGACCAAGGAATAAATGAACACAGACACAAAAGTGATTCCTTGACTTTATCCTTGTATAGTCTCAACATACAACTAAATAAACAAAATGTAATGTTTGATTGATAAGAGTTATTTTGCTTGTGGATCGTTCTTCTTTTTGCAAGAGGTATATTATCAATGGACTAAAAATTCTGGCTTCTTCAGAAAAATGTCTCTTGTCTTACCCTTCTCCCTCACAAATGGCTCAGTTCAGACATCTCTGGTATAAATTGTTCAGGGAGTTAGCATGTTAGCAGAGGTCAGGCTTTTAATTGAATTAGGAGTTAACAATTGAGGTAAATAATAGTAAACTGTTAGGTAGAGGAAAAACCAAAAAGCTTTGCTTATGTTGACCGAGAAACAACAACCAGTAGGCTGCTGATAGTGAAACATAATTTGCCTTCTATACAGCAATTAGAAGCCAGTATCCTTGTAGATTTTGTTTTGCTTATTGTGTAGTTAGTTCCAGCCTTACCTAGACTGCATTGTCTGTGTGCTTTTGAAGAAGCAGCCCTTCCTAAAGGGGGAACCAGGCAAGAGGCTGTGAGGGACCTCTGGAGATCAGGTGTTCCAGGAAAGCAGGGCCAGCTGCAGAGTCAGAGGCAACTTAAAGGTGGTTCAAATAAAAACCAAATCACTTCAGGGAAGTTGATGATCACATGCGTAGTAAAGCTGTCTGCTCCTGCCCCTGGACATTGAAGTAGCACATGTACAGCTTAAAAGAAAGGGACCCTGCCTTCTTATAGGGCATTGCTGTTCAACATTGAATATTTTAAAATAATTTTATTTTTTCATCTTGGTATTCAACAGGTTTGGTCAGAGAGAAGAGTATTCCTTCATGGCCTTGTACTTTCACCTGTTGCACAACATCAAGGGTCAAGAACAATATTAAACTGAAATCCTGGCAGCATCCAAGCACAAGAATCTTTTGGTGTCTTGAATGTGCCATAGATTTAATTTATGTGCCAGTCTCTGAACTTGAGTAGCGCATGGCCAGAGGGAGCAGTAATACTTAAATTGTCCCAGCAAGACTGAGGGGGGGTGTTGCCAGTGACCTGAAGGAAAAATGCAAACTGTCCTCAGAGAAAAGATAATGCAAACAGACATGTGAGCAGTGGAGGATTTTACCTTCTTGCATAGTAACAACCTCATTCATTTTAAGCAGTGTGGAATTGTTGTAGATGATGATGCAATGTGTGGGAGAATTCCAAAGATTCATTATCTTCAAACCAGTATATTGTTATGTAACTGTTTTGTAGGGGTTACAGGTTTTCAGAAAAACAGGTAATTTCCCATGGGCGTTTTCAAGTCTTACTATTCTTTTGGGACAGAGCGTAAAGTAAGCTTTCTTTTTTTTGTCATCGTTTTAGGTCAACAGGCATTTTTGAATGTCTCTTTTGTTTTGTTTGTTTGCAGGTTTTTTTGTTCATTGGGTTTCCTCAGATGTGTCTATCTGCATGGAAATGTTTATTGAGCTTTGGTTCAGGAATAATTGTATATATTAATCTGTATTGTCTGTGATAGAAGTATTTTTTTTTCTTACTTAAGTTTGCCTTAAAGTAAAGAAACTGCAAACCAAACAAACCGCACAAAAAGAACTGAAAAATCAGGGAATAGAATAAGAGAATATAACCTTGAAAGGTGCATTTGCAAATAAAATGTGGAAAGAATTGTACAGTGATACAAAGAAGGAAAATAATTATAGTAATGATAGAACAAAAACTAGTTCTTAAAAATGTACTATTAGCATATAGAAAAGGTATATGGATAATAATAAAACAAAGGATGCTCAAAGTATGTTTATGAAAATTGGTAAAAATGAAAAAATATAAAGGTATAATATAACATTAAACTGAGAAGGAAATTAACTGGGGTTTTGTTGTCATTTAAACAGTTGGACAAACAGAACATTCCAGTGTAACTTTGAAGGAAGACACTGAAACTATGGAGACAAATCCATCTGACTCGAGCACCAAGGATGATGTAGATGCTGAGAAAGAGGATGCTCATTCAATTAAGCAGTTGCCAGCTTTGGAAGAAGTTGCAGAAGACCAGGTGGCAGAGCCACAGTCTTATGATCTGGGTTTTAAAAAGGTTTTTAAATTTGTTGGGTTCAGATTCACAGTGAAGAAGGAAAAGACAGGAAAATCGGAACCAGTTCAGCTGCTTACTGTAAAAAAGGAAACACAGGTCCCTGAAGGAGCTGATGATCAAAAAGAAGTCGGTTCAGAAGAAACAGCAGTGCCTGAGAATGTACTCTCTTCAGAAGACAATACCAAAGATATACTGAAAAATGAAAAAACAGAAGATGAATCTCCTAAAATACCAGAAGCAAATGAGATTTGTTCTCAGCCAGCTGCCTTAGCCACTGAAACTGCATCACCATTAAGAAAACTTTTTACTCAAGGATGGACTGGATTTAGAAAAAAGAAGAGTTTTAGGAAGCCTAAAGAAGATGAACAGCAGTCTCCTGTGAAAGAAGAGGAGCAAGGAAAAGAGGGGACAGCATTAACAACCGAAACCAGTGAAAAGGAGGAGAAACCTGAGTCTGAGCAGCAAGATGAAGAGAGGAATGTGACAGAAGTAACTATTGAAGCACGTGAGAAGGAGCAAACCGAAGGTGAAATGCAGGAGTCAGAAAAGACTGTGGCAGCCATAGGAGTAGAAGGAAGTGAAAAGAAAGAGGTAGTGAAGCATGATGAGCAGGGACAAAAAGAGGACCCGGCAGCAGCAGCTATAAAAGAAAGTGCAGAGGGAAAAAGAGATGAAGATGATCAAGAAAGGAAACTGGTGGAAGTCTGTGAAGATCTTGGTAAAGAGGAAGAAAAAACTGAAGAAGGAGAGAAAGAAGGTGAGGTGACAGAGAAACCACTAAAAACAAAGTCAGTGGTACCTCTTGTCACTGACAGTGTGAACGGAGAATTGAAAACATCCTCAGAAGTCCTACCCATGGGAGAAAAACTGGAGTCAAGGGAGAAGTGTGAAATAGATGACAGAACTGAAATAGCCTCTGAAGAGACACTTGAAACAGGATCTCCGACAATGGAAATTTCTAGTGAACAGCTTAAAAAATCTGAGGGAAGCGAAGGAAATAAACCTGCTCTACTTGGGAAAGAGACATTAGATGAAAAAACAGGAAAAGCAGAATTGAAAATGTCACCCACAGCAGAAGATGTTGCACAGGGAGAAGCTCTGGATAGAACCACAGAGAAGAAAGAAAGCAAAGAACATGAAACAAAGTCGACTCTGAGTGCTCCTGGATCAAAGTCCTTTTCTACTTCTGAACATTCAGTTGACACAGAGGATGATCAACAGTCAGTCAAACCCACTGATGAAGGACTACAGGGAAAACCTGGCACAGATATGACTGATGCTGTTAAACCAGATGAAACAACCATGGAAATAACTTCTGAAGAGGCAGCTGGAAAGAGGCCTCCGGAAGGTATTACAAATGAAGCAGAACTCCTGTCTTCTCAAGAAAAGATTAAACTACAAGGCAGCCCTTTAAAGAAACTCTTTACAGGTACTGGATTGAAAAAACTGTCTGGGAAGAAGCAAAAAGGTAAAAGAGAAGAGTCTAAGTTAGGGGAACAGGGTGAACCAATTCAGCACTTATCAGATTCCCCAGATAGCCCAGAGGAACAAAAGGGGGAGAGTTCTGCTTCTTCTCCTGAGGAGATGAATGAAATTCCCTCTTTGGAAAAACCTGCAGATGGAATGCAGGTCACTGAAAATGAAGATGCCACAATTCCAGATGTGGAGCGAAAAAGAGAAACTGTTACACCTTGGGCATCATTTAAAAAGATGGTGACTCCCAAGAAACGTGTCAGAAGGCCTTCTGAAAGCGATAAAGAAGAAGAAATTGATAAGGCAAAGAGTGTTGCAGTATCTGCAACTGAAAATGTTGATGAAAATCAGGGAGAAATAAAAGAAAATGGGATTGACCAGAAACCAGAGAAAATTACAGAAGAGCCCAAAAGAAAAGTTGACACCTCTGTGTCCTGGGAAACTTTTATATGTGTAGGTTCTTCAAAGAAAAGAGCCAGGAAGTCATCATCATCTGATGAAGAAAGCCAAAAAGTAGAAGAGTCTGGACAGAGCAAAGAAACAGCAACGGATGCAGTTCTTACTAGCTCTCAGGAGAGTGATCAAGGACAAGGGAATTCTTCCCCAGAACAAGCTGGAAGCCCATCCGAAAGTGAAGGTATTTCAACATGGGAATCATTTAAAAGGTTAGTTACTCCAAGAAGGAGATCCAAAACCAGGATGGAAGAGAGAACTGAAGACTCTGTTGTGGGATCTAGCCTGGAGCATTCAACATCGGATGGTGAGCCTGGAAAAGATGAATCGTGGGTTCCATTTAGAAAACTGATGCCTGGGCGTAGGAAGAAAAAGTCAGATGGAAAGCCAGAAACAGCTCATCTTAAACAAGCAAGGGAAGACATGGCAGAAACAGCTGAAGAAGATTCTGATATTCCAGCTGTTGTTCCTTTATCTGAATATGAAGCAGCAGAACAGGAGAAAATGGAAGCCCAACGAGCAAAAGATGCTGAAGCGATGAGAGAACAAACCTCAGAGGAAGAGAGAGCAGAAAAGTTAGAGGAGGCCCTAAGAATTGAGCAAGGATCTGAAGGGCTGGTACATGCAGTAGCTGTTACTGTTGTGGAAGCAGAAAGGGCAGTGACCAGCATTGAGGAAAGGTCACCATCATGGATATCTGCTGCTCTGACAGAGTGCATTGAGCAGGCAAGAGAAGAGGAAGAAACTCAGAAAACGGCTGAACCATGTGTTACTGTGGAGGATGCAGTGGTAGCTGCTAAGACAGTGCCAGAGACTAGAAAGGATGTAAGTGATGACACCACAGCAAGTGAGCCGGAGCTAACCTCCGAAGCAGTGACTGCTCTGGAGACAGCAGAAGCTTCCTGTGCTGAAGAAACAATGGAAGCGTCCCTTGCCGAGGAGACAACTGAGATGGTTTCTGCTGTTTCACAGTTGTTAGAAACCCCAGATACTACAGAGGAAGCTACACCAGTTCAAGAAGTAGAGGCCACTGAACAAAATTTGAAAGAATTGGACAAACAGACGCAAAAAGTTCTTCATGAAGTTGCTGAAAGAGTAAAGTCAGATGTAGGACAGCTGGTTAGTGAAAGAGCTGTGACAGAAACTATAATTACAACAGTAGAGGGACTTGAGTCACAAGTGAAAGGTGATGCTAAAGATGGGGACGTTGTAGGCCAGGAAACTGTTCTGCTTGAACAGTCTTTGGAAAAAGAGCACAAAGAGGATAGCCTCCAGCCCCAGCAAAGTGCAGGAGTTGAAGAGAGTGTTTTACCTGAAGGTTCAGAGAAACGTGAAATACCTTCTGCGATGGAAGAAAGCATGGAAGGATGTCAGGGATATGAAGAAGCAGCTGTAGAAGACCATAAAGAAGTAAATGAAGTGCAGAGGACAATAGAGGAAGCTTTATCACATGACAAAGAGTTTGACAGCATCAAAGCCGTCACTCCCAAGGAAGAACTATTTGCAAAGCAGGAGCCTTCGGAACAAGAGAAACTGCCTGTAACAGGATTGACACTGGATGAGACAAGAGATGAATGTGCTCCAGAAGTAAAGCCTGCAGTAAGTATTGCATGCAACAAAAAGGTTGATTTATCAAAGAAAAAGTCACCAAGTGTTAGGTACTATACCTAGTTTAGAAGCAGGCTGTGGTTATATTACTGTCAACAACCTTCCTTGTGCAGCCTGAGACAAGCAAAGTTCATTTCCAGTGAGAAACACACAGATGTCTAGAAGCAGCAGGCACTGAACCTGGTGTGCAGGGTGGGGTGAGTGCAATGCCTACAGGAATGGAGTGGGAGATGGTGTGCATGGATCCAGAGGTACTGAAGTGATTGCTCCTGCACTGCACAAAGTGACTGAAGATATTACATGAACACCTGGTATACAGATGCGATCCATGTGGCACCATACACAATGGATGGTTTCTTCACTTGTAGGCAGAAATACAGGTGAAGCTGAGGTGCCTTTGCAAAGGGAGGACATGAAACAACACCACTATCTCCAGCTTTAAATGCTGCAGTTACTGCGGCTGGCACATTCCTACCTTCTTCCCTACCTCCTCATCTTCCTGGCTTAGTCTTTGTTTCGAGTGTGGCCAGCTGTCCCTTCCTTTAATTAATTTTAAGGCTGCCCTTTGTTTAATGAGCTACACGTCCTCAGAAACAACACAAGCTGGGATCTTGGTGAGCCACTAATCCCTGTGTCATCACCTTGTGCATCACCATAACTCTTGTCCTTTCGGGTTGTTGTGGTTTTTCACCTAGAACGTTGCTGGTCACTCCCTGCTTGTACCGTTTTTCACAGATCTGTTGCAATTCTCCACAGGTTCAGGACAAGACAGAGGATGAAACCTCATCCTTGGGGCTTACAGCTGAAGAGCCTGTGCAGCTTGAAGGAGAGGGCAGAATGCTCACTGTGGGACCAGAGTGCGCAGAAGCAGTTGTCACTGTGGTCTCTGTTAAAACTGAAAAACAAGATGGAATTCCTGACTCAGAAGAGCAAGTTTGTACTAAAGGAGGTCCTAGCAGGACACCTGCCCTGAGAGAGGAAGATGCTGCTGTGCTCAATGGAGTAGAAAGCACAGAAGTCACTGTTCCTGAGGTTAGACTGCAAAGCAAGGGAAAAACCTGTACCCTTCCTTCAAAAACAGCTGGCTCAGAAGCAGCTGCAGATGCTGAGCAGAGTGTAAGCGATGGGTCTGACAGGGACACCGCAGCAAAAGATTCTGTGCCCATCCTAGAGCCACAATGCAGAGACAAAACAACTGAAACCCCCTCCAAGAGTGATGAAACGAAAGGTGGCAAAGTGGAAGGTGCTGTGCTCAAATCTGAAACACGGCTGGAGAGTGCTTCCATTGTTGCTGAGGCTCCCATGCAGATTGAAGCAGATGGGGCATCTAATTTAGCATCAGCTAAACCAGAGATTGTTGAAAATGGAAGTGCTGTTATTGCTGATATAAGTCCTAAGAAATGTGAAACACTCAGCAGCTTGGCTGGAGAAGAAACTGTGGGAAAAGGACAAGAACTTGTAGAAACCTTGAACTGTCAAGGCTTCCAGAAGGAAGATAAGAAAAACGAGCAATTGCAGGAAGGAGCCAAAGAAGTATTTGAATGTGGAAAACGGGAAGCTGTGAGACGTGATGAATGTTCAACTGCTGTCCAGCAAGAGGAAGGCTCTGACTCAGCCTTTCCACAGGCTGAAAGCTTGGGGGCTCTGAAAACACCTGTGGCTGTAGCAGCTGCAGCAGGTGGAGAGCATGTTGTGGCAGAGACTGCGACACATGCAGACGTGACAGCCAAAACTGTACAGCCGTCAGCAACCACCCCAGAGCAAATGGCTTCTGAAGAGGTCCCAGTGTCTGCTATTGACTGTTCAGGCTGTGGGACTGCAGAGCTTGGTAGTGTGGAGGCACCTAAGCCTAGACTAACTTGTGCTTCCATGAATGGAGTGTCAGAGGAGCAAGAGAGGCCCCAGAGCACAGGGCAAGCCGAACACAATGGTATTCCTTCCAGTCACAGTCTGTCTCCCAGCCACCCGGAATTTCAAGAGCATGTTGTTCAGTCTGTGATTATAGAGTCCCAGAGTACAAAAATTGTATTGAATGCCATCCAGTCAGCTGTTCACAAACTTGCAGAAACAGAAGAGTCGGCTGCCCTTGAGTCAGACCAGAGCATTAAGTCCATAGGGAAAAGCCCATCAGATACCATTGTACCTGAACTTCTGGGAAGTACACAGCTAGATCAACAGCTTCCAGGAAAAGAGGAAGAGATGCGAAGTAAAGAACAAGAGCTCAAGCAACCAGGAATAGTGAAAACTGCTACCTTAACTGAGTCTGCAGAAATTTGTGCAACTATGGAAAAAACAAAGGACATGCCTTTAACTTCTGAGAAGCTGAAAGATGGACAAAGTCAGGATTTTTTAACAGCCATGACAAGCCCTGAAGACATTTCAAGGGGAAGTGTGAGACTTGAGAAATCAACACTAGAACAAAGTACTTCAGAAGATTCAACCAAAGACACCCTACACATACATGCTCCAAAATTAAGGGAAAAAGAGGTTGGGTGCATCATGGAAATCTCAGACCAGCATACTGGACAGCAAACGTGCAGAGAAAGTGAAGAACAACCATATCACCCACCAGTGGAAGATGGGAAGACACAAATGTGGGAGGATGACAGTTGCCAAGAAGGAACATCTTGTAATAGACAAAGTCAGAACTCGGTGGCTCTGACGCCTTGAATGTAGGTAGCATTTTTAGCCAGTAATTTATTGCTTTTTTAAAGATAGTTCTGAGGATCTCTAAACTGTTCTCTCTAATGTGGTGTGGTGGTTTGTTTTGTTTTAAATTATTATGCTGAAGGGCTACCCTCACTTCAGTGGCCTTGGACTCGGCCTATATTTTGGTGTGGTATTTCTGAGAGGTAGCAAGTGTACTTTCCAGTTTTCCTAGGTAGGAACTCACATGACACATTTAATATGTGGGATTTGATATTCAAACACACTCTACTTTTTAAAATCCTAAACAATGTGCGTATTGCCTTCCATGGTAAACCTGGAGTGCCTCACGTACATAGCTCTTTGCTCTTCAGAGGAATTTGAATCAGAAATTATAATTATAATCTCTCCCTAGGATATATACTGCACTTGCTTCACTAAGTCATAAGACCTTTATCTCTGAGAACTGCTTGGGAAAATAAGATACTCTTGAGAAAGTAAGTTGTCATTACTAAAGCTTTTTTTACCTGCATCTTTCTTTCAGATGTGCTAAGCATCCATGGGGCATTTGGAGAGATGCCAGTCCTAGAGAACAACTGACAATCCTGCCACAGAACCAGGAGCTTTATTCACTACCCTTTATTCTTGGATGTTAACATCTGTTCTTTCAAAGACCTCGCCTTGCCATTTTTGTTAAAAAAACAATGCCTTTAATATTGGCTGTATCCATACCTGTGTTCCATTTGACGGTTATTTGTCTCTGCCCAAAATAATCCATTAAGACTGAAGATGCACCACTGAGTGACTGAGCAGACCACTAGAATTTTTGCCACAGTTATTACTGTCCCCTCATTTAATGTGTGTCCTGTCTGTCCAGTCTTCTTAAATCCCTTCACTCGTCTATGAATCTCCCTCCCTCCTTTAGCAGTCTCCCTTACCCCTCACATCTTTCCTAGCTGCCTCGATCCGACCATAGGTGCTGCTCAGCTTGTGTGTGAGGGGGAAGAGGAGGGACTGACTGATGAGAACACATGAGACTTCTGGATACGTCTGTCAAACAGCAGGAACTGGATCACGCACAAATTGTTGAGCAAGGTGCTCAAGTTTGCTGCCTTTCAGTCCCATTCAGGTATCTCTGTCGATCTTCCAGTTGTATTTGTGCAGGCCTGATTTAGTCAGAAATTATTTCTACAGTGTAGCTTGAAAGGAGATGGAAAATACCCTTCCTCTGTTGTTCCAGACCTCAGGCCTCAGGACTGGACTGTAATGTATTGAATATTTATATGTATGTCTTAAACCCAGTTCTGATTTTAATGTAGAGCAATGATACTTCTGTACTGTTTAGGCATTCCCTTAAATGAATATTGTAGTGTAGCCTGGAGAGGAAATTGATACTATTGGAGCAGAAATTGATAACATGTAGTTTCCTATTTATTGTTCCAGGTTTTTCCCCCTGTAAAATCTCCAAAAAATTTGGCTGTCTTGCTTTGAATATTTATATGTATATCCTAAACCCAGTTCTGATTTTGATGTAGAACTGTGATATTTCTAATGACAAAAGGAGAGCCCTGACCTGACCCACTGCTCACTTCTACTTGCAGCCCTCCCTGATTCCTGAGAACCCTCCAGACACCATTTCACTGCCACCTTGTTCTTGTGCCACTGCCTTTGTGTCTCACCCCTCTCATTCTAAGCTCTGCTGATTTCTGGTCACTGCCCCATCCAACTCAAAGCCTTTTCCTGCCCTATATTGCCTGATATCTTTCCTACATACACGCTTCCTCCTTTCCCAACGCCTGCCTGAACTGTTCTCCCACCACACCATTTTCAGAAATTCTACCCACTCCTGGCAATTCTCTTTTCTGAGGCAGGAGTAGGAAAGAGGAAAAGGACTAGGTATGAGTTCTGCCTTGAACTGCAAAAAGCTGATGAGATCTTGGGGGTACTGAGGTCTTAAAAACTCTCATGTAAGGTGGATTGGACTGACAACAGCTGAGACCAGAATGAGCAGGGTGATACAAAGATGCTTAGAAGCCCTGAGACTGAGAGTCCTGGGATGTCTGCCCCCAGCGGGAATTGGTCCTCTCCTTTGTTGTTTACATTAAAATCGAACAAGGGGTACAAGTCAGTACTTTCAGCTCTGATTTCCAAAGTGAAGGTTACAGATTGCACGTTGTGAAACCAATGCCCATCAAGTTGAACAATAGCTCGCTCTCATACCTGTATAGTAATTTATTTTAAAATCAACTTTAGTGTACAAATGCTCTTGTTACGGCAGGTGCTGGCCTCTCCTGGAGGCTGCACGTCCAGCAAGCGATATGACTGATTGCACTGGTGTGATTGCACCATCTGGTGCTGCCCTGCATGGAAGCATCAAAAGATTTTTCCTTACCTCAGAGCGAATTATATAAATATTTAAAGCCAAACAATGTGGTTTCAAACAATCCAGTCTATCTCTGTCCATCGTTAGTGGCAGCTTTCCCCCTTCGCTTTGGGCAATTCCAAAAAACCTCGGTTGATTTCCACACGTTTAGGTTGGCTTGCAAGGTAATGATGCTCTTAATAACACCTCACAAGTGCAAACTTGGCTGAATTTGTACAAATTGTATACCTATGTACCTTAAGCCATATTGCAATAACTGCAGCAGGTAAAACAAAGTAACAAAAGCATGACCTGTGTAATCCTGATTCTTATATTTGTAGCTCCAAAGCTGTTAATAATATGTAAAGTTACTTCTTGTCTGAACCTCATTTAAATAAAGCTAGCTTTACCACAATGTAAATTGTCTGTTGGTAGTAATTGGGCAGGCAAGGGCTTTTAACTTGCCTGTTTTCTCCATTAATCCAGGGCCTAGGTAAGCAGTGCAACAAACCTAACTATAAAACAAATACAAAAGCTTCTTTTTATAACTGACAGCTAAAAAAACCTGCTGCACCCAAAACCACGCTAATGGTGCAGGGAGCATGTCTCCACAAAAAGATACTACTTTGTTCCAGTGTATTGCTTTGGCCTCTGAAACTCTCCTTGAGACTGTGACTTCTGGCTTGTGCTTAAAAGCTTGAAGCTTTCTCTAATCCAATGTATTGGGTTACCAAATTTGATTTTGTGTTTTCAAGGTAGATTTTCATTGATTAAATAAAATGCAACTACAAATTTGTTCTAACCTGTGTATGTGGTGGGTTTTTTTTCAGCTTGCTTAGTGTAAGTTATTTTCTGATAGTTGCTTCATATTCAGGGATTTAGATTCACTCTATCAATTCATTTGTTGTTGACTGACATTTGGCTTTTGGTGTGAATTAAAAAGAAGCTAAATACAGAATTAAACTATGATTTGGCTCTAAGTTTCAATAAAATATGCGTACTTCAGAAGAAGTAATGAGAATAAGGTACTCCAGAAGACTGAAATACCTTTATTAAATTCAAGATAGATAGCAGTATTCGGTGAGCCAGAATGAAAAATTAGTAAATCATATGCCTTGCTGGTGTAACTAAAGTATACAAAACTCCAACAAAGCAAGAGCATACACAAAACCTTTGTTATAGATTAGCAGATTAAGGGTCTTAGTAACTATAGTGTAATACCATAACTGGTGTCCTCCAGGCTCCTCCACTTCTGGTTAGCGAGGGTATGCTCACGGCACCAAAAATGTGGGTGTGCTGGTAATTTATGTTAGCAGACCTTGGACTTCAGACATGAAGTTTTTCCAGCTGTTCATGTTCTGTGGCTGAGGCTGATTAGCAGTGTTTGTATCTCAAGACAGAATCACACCTGAACTAGTTTTGTAGTAATTGGTGCCTTCCTATCCTAAGCTAAAATGCTAAATCCCGTATCTGCAAACACTTGGCTGTACTGGTTGCAGCAAGTGCAGGGATGTTGGAACATTGCAAACTGCCTGTCCCTCTTCTTGCTTTGGCTTGGTGTCAGGGGGCTCATACTGCAGGGGACTGATGTCGCTCTCCACCTGTGGCATCTGGAGGTACAGATCAAACCATCATCTCCCGCCAGACACTGTGCTCGAGGTCTGCACAGCCTCTGCTGGCCCTTTTGCAAGATCTGTGCATTTATACGGGTTAGTGAAATCCCTGAACAGGCATCTAACTAGGGGTTGGAGTCCAAGCCTCTTGCATCCGGAGGGGGTTTGTCTGCTGTTTCCTCTTGTAGGGCTGTTTTATTGGCAATAGCTCAAGTATCCTGCCTGTTAGCTCAAGCTATGCAAGTGAGTCTGGCTTTCCCATGCAATCCAGAGCATATGGGAGGCAGCTGTGCTCGTTGAGCAACCTGCACAGCTTGGATACAGCAAGTGCTTGGGGATGGGCAGGAGGCTTGCCAAAAGCAGTGAAGATTCCTGAGGTGTTCATGTCTGGATGCTGAACGCTGGATGTTTGACATTCACAGCTGCCACATGGGAAGGGAGCAGGGCTGAGGAGGCTGATGGCCTTGCAAGGAAGGGTGTGGCTTGGAATGAGGAGCAATGCGGAGCAGAAGGCGAGTGGAATTGGCAGCATAGGGTTTGGAGTTCTAATTTAGTGGGGGGATGAATGATGTGATAAAGGAGGGTGACTTAGCTCTGTGAATGTTTGAACAAGGTGGAAACAGCCATTACAGTGCCACACCTGATGTAGGGCTGATGTCACCTCTAGTTGGGTGCTACATTCAGTCTTTACAAAAAGTAAGAATTAAAGATAGGGGTCTAGTACAGGCATGTGTCTATTCTGCTTCAACATCCTCTTGAAAAAATACTATCAACTCCTTAAAATAGGAAGAACAGTTTTAGGAAACATCTCCTATTCCCCCTTGAAAATGACATCCACTTCCAGAGCTTGAAAAGGCTATGTATAATCATAGAATGATTTGGGTTGGATGGGACCAACCCCCCTGCACTGGGCAGGGCAAGGAGTGATGGTATGATGAAATGAGGGAAGCAGAAGTCTGAGATGCCACAGGAGCAGTGCCCTGGGGCTGGTCTCTGTGTCAGCTTGACCCTGTCCTCATAATCTGTTCTACAGATACATCCTTGTCCCTCCTACAAAGGCACCAGACTAGGAAGGATAACCAACACTGCCTTTTCTCTAAGCAGTGAGACAAGAGGGAATTGTGGAAAACTGCAAGGCATTTGCAAGCCAGTTGCAGTCCTGGAAGGCAGACATCCCAGGAAGCCTTCAGGAAGGAGCCCGGGAGCAATCCCTACCTTCGCTCCAGTGCAACTCTTCCCCTGGGGGGGTCTTCTGTGTTCCCTCAGCCCTGCAGTACTATGGCCTCCTCTCCCCTGCCCCAGCTATCTGTCTCTGCTTTGTAAGCAGCTTCCTTGTGAACTTTTAAATGAATTTCTGGGAGATTTTCAGCAGACAAGTCCCAGAGGCAGCATGACAGTCAGTGGTGCCAGTCATTTCCTGTAACAGCAGCTGTATGAAGCAGAAGTCCTGACACACAACTGCCTGTACTAACATGTGTCCCTTTCACCATTCCGGGGTAGCCATGAGGGTAACAAAAAGACAGAAGAGAGGTGATGCTCAGCCAGTATTTGAGGGTAGTGCATGCCCAGTGTCAAAAAGGAGTAAAGTTTTCAAGACTGGCTCACTAATGCAAAGGAGACTGAGGGGTTACTTACAGCTCCAAGGAAAGTCTGATTGGTGAAGATGGGGCAAGGGGGAAACATTTATTCAGAGAAAGCTTGTCTTAGCCCAATTGCATTTTTTTTTTAAACTCTCAGATGATGTTTTCACTATCATTTCATGAGCATGATTAAGAATTACAAGGACAAATATGACCTGTCCATTATTCTGCAGCTGACATGAACTCTTCTAAACTAGAATATTTGCTGAATAATCTTGAAAATAGTATTATTTTCTTTAGCATAAGTCTGCCTGCTGGGGAAATGCTTTTATTGGATTTTTGCATAATCTGTCTTGATCCTGCAATTGGATTCCAGCTCATACATCCTCTCTCCTCCCCACAGTAGAGCCAGTTAATGCCTCACAGATGCAAGGGGGGAACCTGCATCAGTATGAATGATATGGCAAAGGCTGGGCATATTGCTTGCAGTTCTTCATACAAAAGCATATTTAATTTAAATAACCCAAACAGACAAACCCCTTGAGCCATTATTGGCATCAGTCAGTAGAAGCAGGCTCATATTCATTATGGGCTCATATTAATCATGGCAGTATATCGACTATGTTGAAATTACTATTTCGTTTTCTTTCACTCATAGCCAATAGCTGCTCTTCAAGAGAACAGATACACCACTTCTTTCTGTAAACATTCCTTGATGTGTCTCAAGGCTCTGGACGTTCCTTTGAATAGTTATTTATTTTTCCAATAGAAGAGGCATCACATTTTGTTTTTCCTGTTGAGAGCTTGGATCACTTGGATAGAATCAAACCTTACAATCTAAGCAGTAGGGATGATTTTGCTTAAAACTCCTCAAAATCCTATTTTTAGTTTTGACTAATGTATAGGAGCACAGTGATGATGTGCTATGACAAACCAACCTGCTATACTTCTATATTATACCATAGAAACCAGGAACCTTGGCATATCACTGAAAAAACAGTACTTGAATTTCGAATTGTAAACCATGAAAGGTATTGATTAATTTTCCCCATTGAGAGGCAAAGTAAAATTGTCAGGAATGTGGCGGTGGGTGGCACTGACAACAAGCAGGGAAGCAGAAGAGCACAGCTGGAGGACTGCAGGAGCAGAGACCAACATGCATCACGTAATGTAAGATTGCTGCTACTGGAAACAGAATGTTTGTTATGACAAACTTGGCATTAGGAAAAAAAGTCAGAGACGCTCCACAATCTGCAAAACGAGAAAAATATTTAAGTGAATTGAAAAACGATGAGTGCTTTTATTGAACTTGAATTTGTGACCTGTTTGCAGGAATGCAGGTAATATGGCCACCGTGGCTTCTCAAGGATGAAGTGCTCTTTAAAGAACATGTTCATACATACATATGAACATTTGAAGTAAGAGTATCTTCGCTTTAAAGATAAGCTCCTAGCTTTAAAATAACACTTAGCAATGAACCAAAGATAGTGTGAAGCTATCTAATGCTTTCCTTTCTGCAAGAGGAAAGGCAGGTAAGAGGGCTTTTAAAAAATTGCTAAAAACAAGAAACATGAAAGTGTATGGTTAACTAATAATGATCTTTGAAGTGTAAAGCTCAGTTTTCCTGCTCATTACCTATTTTCTTCAGGGAGACACCAAAACCCTTTACCTGGCTCCTACTCTAAATACAGCACACAGACCAAAGTTTAGAAGGTTATGTTTGCATTTTAAATGGGCTAGACTGAAGTATTAATGATTCCTCAGCTTAGAAGAGCCTAAAATAGATTGTCAAGTGAGCAGTGCTGAGGTTAGACTGTTTCAGTGTTCCGGGGAAAAATCTACACCTCTTTCTAAACCTGTTGTGATCTCAAAATGTAACCAAACAGTGAGAACAGAGTGTCCCTAAAGTGAGAAGATACTCTGGTTTTTAAGCAGAGAAGAGGAAGACTAAACAGAGGGAGTATTACTGGTGATGCTTGGAGAATTAATATTTTTCAGCCCTTCCTAAGTCAGCGCTCTTGGGCTGGAGGAGCAGCTGGACATTTGTGTACTTCGTGTGTGCACACCCATGGGGATGCATACGTGCACCCTCCCTCTGGCAGGACATGCTCAGGCTCTGTCCCCTCTCTGGACCTGGGGACAGGGAACTTCACCAGCTGCGCTGAAGCTCAAACAATTGCTTCCCCTTGGCCTCGCACTTCCCTGGCGCAGCTGGAACACGGTGTGCAGGGAAGCGCCGGTGTTTCCGCTGCTCTGAAATTTCTCTGCCACCTGCTTATCAGCTCATAGGTGTCTCCTGGCAGCGCTGCTGCTGTGTGGGGGACACAAAATATCCTCTCGAGGCGTGTTTCCTCTTGTGTACCTGCCCCTGCCAGCCTCGGCACCTGGTGCCTTTGAGTGCCCTGCAGCGCACCGTGCCAAGGGCTCTGCTCTCCGGGACAAGCCCGCTGCGGGGACAGGGCTGCCGGAGTCCCTTCTGCCCCTTTCTTTGGCTTTCCAGTGCAGCCCCTGGGTACGGCGATGCTGCCGGGGGATGCTCTCCGCGGCTGCACTGGTGTGACGGCACCATCTAGTGCTGTCCCTGCACGGCCGCCGCTGCATGCGCAGCCGGAAGGAGGCTCATCTGGGGCTTCTCGCAAAAGGAAACCAAAAGGAAAAAATCCACCCAGGTTGCACCTTCAGTGTGCTTAGAACCGTATCTCCTGCTTCATAACACCCCCAAAGGTGGGGAAATTGATATGGCAACTTCCAGCTGTTTTCTTCCCAGCTAGCTGAAATTCCGTCCAGCTCTGGCAGCTGTTAAAGAGGAAAAAGCAGGACAGAGTGTTAGCTCGCATTAGTGATGTATACGCACAAAACACACGTATGAAAAGATGAGCTGCTTTAGTGGGCTCTGAAGGGAAAAATGCAAGTTCAATCCTAGATCGCTGCTGTATTTGGAGCCTGAAAGTCTTCAGAGTGAGCTGCAACAAGCCACAGGAAAGGTGTAGACCAGGCTTCCGAGCCGGGAGGCAGGAATACACCAGCTTACCCCAAAAGCCTTTGGCAGCAGATCCAGCAAAAGCCAGGCTGCTGAGGCTCTCCTGCTTCCTGGGGTGCTGGAGGGGACACCTGCAGCGCGATGCAAAGGAAGCTGAGCAAGCACTGGAACCATTAGCCAAGGTTAAGTCGTAATGCCTTCCAAGAGGTTCTTCAGCCTGTTTGCAGATACACCCAGTACATACCACAAATGGTAAAAACCAGAGGAGAAAAGAAAAAGAAAAAGACCCAGCAGAGTTCTGTGTGAAAAGGAGAAAGCAAAATGGGGCAATAGAGACGCACCACTGAGTATAAGTGGTTGTGGAAAATGTACTTAGACAAAGAGCAAACTCTAAGTCAGTTAAATGTACAGGCAACACCTGTTTTACATCAGTTAGCTGAGTTTCTCTCTTCATAATAATCCTCTGGGATCCATACCCAGGGATGGTGGTGACACAGTACAACATCAAAAAAGTAATGACCAAGGCAGAGGGTTTTAGGGATGCGGTCTCTTAGGCACCCACATGGCCAGTAGCAACTAACAGCAGATTATGGAGGCACGACAGCTGCTGCCAAACCACTCACTGCATCTGTTCCCGGTGTAGCTGATACAGTCAGTCCTCTTCATGATGGATGGCAACTACTGACATGAAATAAATGTTTTTCATGACCCCAGCCCCGGGGGCAGATCAGATGAGGTTTGCTTTCATCTGGCAGGGACTTCACTATACATTTACTTGTCTATTCCAAAGCTTAAACCGTAGTCCTAGCATACATGTAGCTCATGCTACGTTGCCTGAAGAGCTGAAAATGTTAAAATTTCCACAAGAGGTCACTGTGAGGCAGTGCATCAGTGATGGAGGAGGAGGCTGCTTCACAAAACTTGTAAAGACTATGGACATTTGTGACAACACAGCCACAGTCAGCTGGGATAGAGATACCAGTAGAACAGGAACAAGGGCCCAGTCACTAATTCATCTTTTGGGGAATCAGATGGACAGGTGGGAGAAAAACAGGTGCTACAAGAAATCCAAAGGTTATCCCTGTCCTAGAATAAGAAATTAGTTATGTGCTGTGCTAGGGACTTTAGGATCTTGGAGGGGACATATTCCAGGATTAAGTATAATAATTTGACTACTCCATAATTTACTAAAGCAAAATGCAATCTAGGAATGGTCCCCACAATATAAGAAGGCCCCTAGAGCTATTAAAGAAAACCATAAATGTGTTTCAGTCACTGGAACTCATCTGCCCCATGTGGCCCCTCTCACTACACATCCAGGTGGGAGAGTAGGGATATTGCTGAGGATTAGAGCAATAGTGGCTGTCTGGACCCATGCAACATCAAGTCACTTTGGGTTCCAAATAGAATGTAAGAATGCAGTCACAGGTAACAATAAGACTGTTATAAAGTAATTATGAAAAGAAAAATTATTTTGAACAGGAAACCAGAGAAACTTTACAGGAAGTTCATGAAGCTGGGCAGTGGGGTCATCATGAAGGCAAGTGCACTTCCCCGCTAATAAAGCTTTTTGAAAAGCTAAGAGCATGAGTGTTTATTTCAGTGGTAAGCATGAAGTGCCTCACTCCCAAAGCTTTTTACGCTTCAGTGAAATCTGCATCAGAAAAGATGGTAGGTGTAGCCTCTCCCTAGACCATTTTCTGCATTTGCTTAACTGAGATCTTTTTATCTCCACCTCTAAAAACTGCTCGGGAAAATAAGATGATATTGAGAGAGTAAGTTGTTTTTAATAAAATTTTCATAATTCCCTTCTCTCTGTCCAATACACTGAGCATTCATGTGCTAATTGGAGAGATGCCAGTCTTAGGGAACAACTGGCAAGGCTGTGGCAGAGTCAAGAGCTTTATCCATGAGGCTTAATTCAGGGGTGCTGACAGTTGCTCTTTGAAGACCTTACCTTTTTGTCATGGTCATAAAAAGCAATGCCTTTAATGCTCAGTATAGCTACACGTGTGCTCCATGCCAAGGTCTGCACAACAGAGCCAAGATCATGGAAGGTATCTCAACCCACTCCCCTCATGGAGGGCAGCAAGGATTCCTCTGCCTCCTTCTCCCTTTTCCTGTCATGAGACAGGGACAGAAATAAGGGCATGTCCTGCACATGCTCTCAAGTGAAAGGGAAAACTGAGGCTGAAATTAGGGAAGACTGAAAGAGAAGGGGAGAAAATCACATTGTCTTTAGTGGCTACAGTGGTTGAAATACTTGTTTGGTGTCATTCCAGCTGAACAGGCAGGGTCCTGTGCCTGCACTCTCCCCCAGTTGTTACACTGACTTTTTACAGCCTCCCTCTTCCTTTGGCAGCTCCTTTGGAGCCCCATTCTGGTGAGAGGTTACCACTCTGTTTCTCTCCCAGTCCTAACCCTAATCCTTGTCCTGGTTTTGGCTGGGATAGAGTTAATTGCCCTCCTAGCAGCTGGTACAGTGCCATGTGTTCGTACTCAGTGTGAGAATAATGTTGATAACACACTGATGATGCAGTTGTTGCTGAACAGTGCTTACCCCGAGTCAAGGACATTTCAGTTTCCCTCGCTCTGCCGGTGAGGAGGAGCATGAGAAGCAGGGGAGGAGCACGGCCAGGATGTGAACTGGTCTGAGAGCCCTGGGGTTGTGGCCTTCTTGGCAGGTCCAGCATGGCTGCTGCAGTGTGGGACTTTGCCACCAAAGGCTCTGTCAGAGGCAGTGCCATTCCTGGACCTAACCATTGCTTCAGCAGGTGCTTGATTTCCCTGCGGTCCCCTTCGGGTTTCTGAGAGCTGGAGCAACTCACCCGTGTAATCTTAACACATTTCTTGCTGCAGGATGGTACCAAGAAATGCATCTTCTTGGTCCCATCAGCCACTGAAGAAGAATTTTGCCACTCAGCTGGTAGGTTTTAAACACAGACTGAGGAACTGCCCTTGTCTATAGCGCTTTGCAAGCTGGCACTTCTGCAAAACTGCCTGCTTCGCTTCAGGCAGAGCAGTTCAGCTCTGTCCGGGAGACCCCTTGAAGCCTGGGATGTTACTGCTTTGCAAACCCTGGTTATGCTCAGTGGCAGACACATCAGTGCTAAGTGCCACTGTCACTGTATCTCTATTTCCCAGCTCTCAGAGCCATGTTTAATCGTGTTCCTTGACAGCAATAGGAAATAGATGTGCTCATTTCTCATGTAAGAGTCACCACGGAGGTGTGGCACTGCAAGGGAGTATCACTACTGGCAGCTACATGACAGAGCAAATAAATCCTCTTGGCAGCAGCAGCTGCACTTTTTTCCTCTCACCATGCAAAACTTCAGCTCCTGTAAGCACTCTGCAGGAGCCCACCAGCAAGGCCAGAAGCAGAGTAAACCATCAGCTCACACTCCCTTGCAGTAGTATCAGAAGCAGGGAAATGTTTTCTATGACATTGCAACACTAGATGACTTTCTCATGGGTCTACCAAGGGTACAGGAATTCATGACTTTTAATTTCTGTAGGTCAACTTCTTTTTAGAGCAAAACACAACTCCTTTAGGAGAAAGAGGATCTATCTATGATGGGGGAAAGGGGAGAAAAAGCATCAATACAGCCATCATTTCCAAATTCCTAGTATGCTCTTCTCTGTAAGACACAGATACAAATCCTATGCTAAGATATTTCTAACCCTTGAGCTTATGAGAACTGAAAGTGGTGCTCCCATTCCCTGGGGCAAGTGTACTGCATTTGGTAGCACCTTCTCTTGCTGGCAGGGGCAAGGGCACCAGCCGTAAGAGGAGAACTCATCAGAGTGCTGCTACCCCTCTGCTGGCAGAGCAGAAGCCATGGATTCTCAATTCCATCTGTGACAGACATTGAAAGGCAGAAGCTCCCACTTCCATTCTTGCTCCAAGTTAGTGGCATGGTCTGCACAGATCCATAGAACTGTTCAGGTTGAAAGCGTTATCATTGCAAGCTGCCCAAGTGTCATACCCACTCTGCAACATTATCACAGAAACCTCTGCAATGTCAAAACCCTCTATAAATGTAAAATATCTCAGTATTACTTCTGTGCCTTGTATGCTTCCACTCTTGTAAGAGGAAACAGTTAATATAATGCAAAAAATCCTAAAGCAAAACAAACAAAACAAAACAAAACAAAAAAACAACAAAGCAAAACAAAAAATCCCAAACCTCACCCCCAAACAGGAAAGGTGATGTCCTTATATATAGGCATGATCACAGCTTCACAGTTTAGGTGGCTTCCTGAGAAACTGCTCAGTTCTTTCAGACTCTCCTCATTTAGTTTGAGCTGCTGTTTCACCACATGTTAACTTTCCACTCTGTATGGCACGGCTCTGCACACAGATGAAAGCAGATCCATATTTTAGCTGATTCCTTCTGCTGATTTTTGTTTTTGCTTCACTGCCAGTAGATAGAACTCAGAAAAAACTGGTTGTGGCCTTTTGCTCTGAGACATTTTCTATATGACAGGAGAGTGATGCACAGCAACACTTACACCCTTCAAGTCACGCCTGTAGCACGGTTTTTTAAAATGAATATCATACTACAGTTTTAGTAAAAAGAGCATGAAAATTTTGAATGTTAATAAACTCAGTGAACAAGGATGAAGTTTCTACAAAGGTTCTTTTTCAGTTCTTGTGCACAAATCAGGACTTGTTCTGGGTCCTTTTCTGTTATCAGTATTGCAAAGGTGCCTCAAAAGGAGGTTAAAAAAATTAAATTCTGCAGAAGAATGCAATCGTATCAAAGAATATGATTATTATTATTGAACAGTTATGACGCAATATTCTGTGTATATGTCTGTCTGTGGACAACTGTGCGCCAGCAACGGGAGTGGTGCTGGTTTGGCAATGGGGCATCACCTTCCTTCCTTCATCAGCTGCCAATCACATGCTCTGAGTGACTATTTCCCTTCACACCCTTCAAGCACTGCTGTTGGGGTAGAAGGACCTGACCCTCCCCATTTTCCAGACTTTACCCTTTAATAAAACTCTCAGGAAAGACCTGCTCCTGCTGGGATGGGAAGCTCATGCTGGCAGTTTAACACCAACAGAGAGGCTGTTGCCAGTGCCCATATTCAGGGCTGCCCAAAAGCCTGTGCTTGTCCTTATCTAGTGCTGCATTTGCATCCATTCAGTTCTAGGTCGCTGCTGTATTTGGTGCCAGACTGACTCAAGTCAGGAGATGAGAGGGCAGCAGCAGAAGCAGGGCCCAGACCCACAGCAGCTGCTCGCTTGGCTCCTGCTCGGTGCTCCCTAAGGCACAGCTCCTGCCAAGGCCCGGCCTGTGCTGGCAGAAGTGTCTGTGGCTGCAGGAAGAGTGGCACCGGTGCTGATACAGAAAGAGATCAGGCCTGCTTCACCTGCAGCCTTGCAGGAGTGACTGCTTGGCAGCTTCTGATGAGCCTGAAAGTCTTCAGAGTGAGCTGCAACAAGCCACAGGAAAGGTGTAGACCAGGCTTCCAAGCCGGGAGGCAGGAATACACCAGCTTACCCTAAAAGCCTTTGGCAGCAGATCCAGCAGAAGCCAGGCTGCTGAGGCTCTCCTGCTTCCTGGGGTGCTGGAGGGGACACCTGCAGCGCGATGCAAAGGAAGGATGAGCACCCTCAGCCAGGCAACCCTCTCGCTCATAAGCATGTGCTTTAGTCAGTTCCTAAGTTAATGAACGTGTGAATTGTTGAAGCAACACATTAGAAATTTGAAAGATCAGACTGATTTGTCAAAAGGGATTGAACCCTGGTTTGATTTTTACCTAATAAGCTCATGAAATAAAGCTTGATTGACAGAGTACATTGCTGTGTGAATTTGAGAGACCCAGATAAACAATGGCAAGACACAAAATAATTCACTGCTGAAACCAGAATTGCACAATACAGTAGTAACAAAATAGAAAATGCTTTAACCATGTGGTTGAGAAATTAAGGATAGAAGGAAACAATGGATTGATCAGAAATCTCCCTTAAAAAGTGTATAAGCTGCTTCAAAGTGAGTCCTGATACAGTCAGCAGATTGGATACAGGCTGTGGATCTGTGCTGAGGCATGCTGGAGTGCTGGGTACCTCCTCCACACTCCACAGAGCAGTACAGTAAGTGAACATTTGTGTTAACTTTCATTTTGTGGCTCTG
Source organism: Cnemophilus loriae (assembly GCA_013397755.1). Lineage (NCBI taxonomy): Eukaryota > Metazoa > Chordata > Aves > Passeriformes > Corvidae > Cnemophilus > Cnemophilus loriae. The sequence goes on from VZTF01007531.1 coordinate 1,398,069, forward strand.
TTTCTCTCCTCTCTGAGCAGATTTCCTAAGGTTCCAGGAAGGCTTCAGTTCTGGCCAAGGCAATAGGTATGGACCGAATATGAGGAAGTCCTGCTGGCAGCTCCTCTGGCACAAGGGCTAAAACACTGGCACTGCAAGGAACGACAGCAATCACTGACAGCTGCTCCAAGGCCATGCTGAGCTCTTGCATCTTGACACAAATACCTGTTTGAAAGCACGGATGCAGCAACATCACAGCACCAGGGCTGTACTGCAGAGGAAATGTGTTACGTGGTTTTGGCTAAACTTCATCAAAATATGTCCTTCTTAATGGCAGGCTTGATAGAAGCCCATATTTAAGGACAGTAAGTTTCTCTTATTTCTAGAGATTATCATAGATAATTTGGCAAATACACATTAATGAAGGGTATTGCAAAAGACTTCTTGCTTCTTTCTGTTTTGTTCTACTTTTGGTATGAGTGGGATGTCATTATCCAGTGACAATGGGCATTTCTACAAACAGAAACAAATTAACAAAGCAAGAGCTGTAGAAATAGAAACACTGTCTCAGGTGGAGTAACAGCTGGGCTATTTAACCAGCGAGCCTCCATCACCACTGTAGTCTGTCACCTAGATTTCATTAACCAAAGTATGCTGCTGTAATTAACAGTGTAACATTCACAGTGTTGAAGTAGGAATCTAATTGGATTTAAATTTTATTTTTTTAAAATCACCTGATTACTCCTAATCATTCATAGCTATGAAATATCTTAAAATATTTGTTGACTTTTGGGAAGCAATAAATAAGAGAGCCAATGACAAAACTCCAAAATGAACTTCCCTTATTTGTGTTTACTTTTTAGGATTAAAAGGTGTGGAAATACAATCAAGGAAAATTACTTTAACTTGGTTAAGAATGAATCAATTTGAATTTTAAGTGCTTGGGATGACAATATCTAAAGAACTATATTACTCTCCAAAAAGGCAAAATACCCAAAGAAGGTAATCCTCCTGTTAAGCAGATTGGGAAAAAAACATTCAGAGACTGTGATGCCACCAAGTACCATAGCACCTGCTCGAGTCTGACTAGGTCTCCTTTAATTAATGCAAAAGATGTTGCAATGCCAAAGAAGTTATTTAAAGTAAACAGAATGAATTCTATTCTTTTTCTCTTGCAAATGACAACTTTTTGTGATTGAGGCTGTTATTTTAGGGGATTTGGAGCTGAAGAGCCAGCCAGATTTTCTAAACGTCAAGACAGAAATTGAAGGCTCTGCAGTGTAAACAGGAGCACAATTTTAAGTATTCAGTGTTTGTAACAGAAGCGTCTTCTGATAAATTCTCCCACTACAGAAGCAGAATGATTATCAGACCAATGATGGAGAAGATACTTGATACAAAAATATTGACTGCAAACCTCACTTTCAGAAGTGATAATCCTCTATTGGAGCAGAGAGATTTCTAGGTGTTTGGTACTTTTGAAGTCAAGGCAGAGATGTCAAGTGACATGCCTAGGAAATTAACTTTGAAGATACTCCTTTGGAAAAACATGGGGCTGAAGTTCCAGCCCACGGCCTTGAATGATGGCAGATTTTCACCGAGTTCTCAGCTGTTCCTGCTTTCATTTGGTAGAAAATTCACAACTTCAGCAGGTGAGCAGACTGAATGATCAATGAGCAATGCAGTCACAAATCTCCAAGTCAAACACTGGAAAATAAACCTTAAAGTTATTTCTAACTGTAATAATAATTCAGAGGGTTTAAACAAAGAAGCTTGAACGAAACTGCATTTGTGCTGTAATTTCCCAAATTCTTGATGCAGCTGTTAATAACCAGAATATACTGTTTCTAATTCATTGTAGAGGAACAAAACCACTCCTGAAGTTGAAAGGCAATGACTTAAACATCCCTATGGAGCATCAGACAATAAAGGGTATTTAAAAGAAACCATTATCATAGCTGAACACATATTAAAGCAGTCTCTTTATTGTGATTTTCTTTTCTCTTTACCCGACAGTGTTATTTCATAAGAATAAATATTAACAGGTGAAAGTATCTCTGCTGAGCCTGCAATTTCATGTTCCTTGTAGCAGCAGTACTGTCATAACCAACTCCTTCCACGGCTGCTTGTTCCCTGCCCTACCCTGCTCCTTCCTGCTGGGCAGCATACCGGCCTGCAAGGCCACATTGCTCTCCAGAGGAGCTACCTGCCCAAGTGAGAGTCGCCACTTATCTTCTGCATCCTGGATGTTGCCAGCACCAACACTGGCTTCAGTAAGGCTCTTCCCGGCTCATCTCCGTCTTTGCACAATCTGTGAGTTGTTCAAAACCTTCTGCAGAGCTAAAATAAGCAGCAGATTTGACAGAAAAATAGCATTTTTAAAGACTGGTTGTTTTTCGCTTGAGTCCATTCAACATGTAACTTAGCAAACATCATGATGTCCAAACAGTGGAAGAAGGAGAGGTGAGAGCAGGAATAATGTCTCACAATAAATGGTGTGGCCACGGGCACCCCGACACAACCAGCCACCCGGGGAGTTGAGCTGAACTGTTGTACTTTGCCCCAGCGCAGAGCTGGTGCTCTGGAATTAAAGAATAAAAAAAGCATCTAAGCAGTAACTAACAGCTGAGGTGGCAGCACCTTTAGCAGCTTCAGTCATTTTGGAAATGAACTTGTGACTATCCCCTAAACCACAGATACCTCAAAAGCTGACAATACCCTGAACTAGGAAAGGTTTATTCTTTTGTTTTTCTACTCTGAGAGCATTTTGGACTAAGCAAGATGAAATAAAACCCACATTTAAGGAAATTATACTGGTAGATGAAGATCCTAAAGAAGTTTTAAAATGGGCAACACTGAAATAATTCTGTAAGATGTTATTTTTTTACCTTGAAAGACTTCTATACTTTGAAGTCAATTGATTTTAAACCTATTACTCTAATATAAGAGAGATAATAAAATCAATACCACTTACAATAAACTTTACAATAATTGTCACATTATAATAAACTGGGAAAAAAATCTAGTATGTAGAGACCTTTTGTGCTAAATCCACCTTAAGTTTTAGTAAGCTCATTGTTCACCTGTGTGACTGAGGTTTTAGTCTGATAAACAGAATACATCGCTTGGCTTTTAAACCGATTCAGCAAGGGCTCATCCAGGAAGACCGAACACCAACAACCTTTCACCTTCAACTCAATAAATCATATCCCATTTAATTCAGTTTTTATTCAATGAAATGATGTATAAAAACTTACAAATCTGAGAACTTAACTATACACAAAAAGATGATATTCAGTTTAAACGTATACACAGAGAAGAGCTGTGGTTTGTGACTTGCCCTCTCCCACCCCTCCCCCCAAACACACACTGTCTCCATTTATGATGGGGCACTTTTTTCTGTCCACTTACGCCTTCTGTTGGCCCAGTAATTGCTCAGTGGGCTTCACTGCTGCTGTCAGTTTAGGTTTTTAGGCTACCAGCAAAAAATCTGGGCATCTATATAAAATAATAAAAATCAACAACTTGATTTTTAACACAAAGATGCAGTACTACCATCAGCAGTAACTAAAACTACAGAATTCACCCTTTCAGTTTTTGCAGGCTTTGTATTGGCTTTCAAAATAACAGGACTCTCATAGAGCAGAATTTCCCAGCCAGCACTACAGATTCATTTTAAAACAACCATGATCCCCTGTTGCTAGAACACCGCTTTTTCTCCCTCTTAACTCATGCCATTAGACCAAATGAAATCATGGACATTCCTTGCCTGAGTAAGGGAATAAAGCTTTTCTCTCTCCTTTCATCCAGAATGACTCAAACCTATATATAGCTAACAACACACGCAGGTGTTGCACTAATGATGGTGCAGTGCTCACCAGTATGCCACTTCTCTAGTTTCCTTGGTAGCTTGGGTGACAGCACTTACCTATTGGCTTGCCTTCAACAGGTCAATAAAAATGCACACAGCTCAGGACATTTCAAATTTGGTTAAAAGTAACCTGTGCAATGACTAGTTTTGTCAAACAACTAAAAGACATTCCAGGCTGAATCTGAGCGTAGACGGCCAGTTCCTTAAAAAGGATGTGTGCATTTATTTACCTGTACCAAATATACACACAGACACTTTATATATATATAAATCTTTATACATATACAGTATTTATATATATATATATATAAAGATTGCCATCACATTACTATTACAGCTACTTAAGTCAAAATTTGACTAAGTAACGACTTTGACTCTGAAACAGATACCCAAAGGCATACTTGAAGGAAAACATACGGCTAAAAGAAAACCAACACCTTCAGCTCTTTTTAACTCAATGAACAGAGATTTCTGCACTCCTTGAGAAAAGTTCTGAGGGCTTAGGTTACAACCTTAATCGACTTGCATGCGGACTTGTAAAGAGCACGGTGTTTAATCTGCCAGATCTCAAAATGCCTTCTACCAGGGAAACTAAAATACATATATCCTTTGCTTACCAAACTGATACTCTGTTTCTTGTTACACTCATCATTGTATCTAAATACACTTTTAAGCAATCTAAATTTTGTTTAAAAGCTATTAAATTTGGAGTAACTAATACTATCAACATAGTTAGCTGGATTGTTTTTTAACATGTTCCTTTGTATTAAAATCAATTTTGTTGTGGTTTGATGCAAGAGCTTTTTGTTTGTTTTGGTGGGAGAGGCAAAGTCCAATTTCCTAATGTGCCAGTACAGTTCTGGTTGCTGAAGACAAAGGGTGGGAAGGAGGTTGCTGGAAAAGATGGCAGGGGTAAGTGAGGTAAGAGGTAGGGGGAGGAAAAAATTGATTTAATAAAAAATAAGTAAAGAAACTTTAAAAAATTGATATAGGTTTCACATTCAGTCTAACAACACTGCTTCCTGCTCCTTTTTGATGGAGGCTAACACTGCGTTATCAGTCTCTGTGGCTTCTGTGTCCCCACCACCTAACAGAATGGAGCGATCTTCTTCTAGTGTAAAGACAGAGTTTTGATTTTGGCACGAATGTTTGACTACTTCATTGGGAGTTGAAAAAGTTTTGTCACACAAGTTACATTTGTAGGGCTTGTTGGTCTGTACTAACATGTTGTCCATTTGACTGCCTTCCTCAAAAGTACAGAGCTCCAGAGTCTGTTTATCCACCATCGTGTACGTGTCCATGCTCTGGTTTAGGCACACGTGTCTGGCAGCCTGGTTAGCCCTACAAAAGCTTTTGTCACAAGTGCTGCACTTGAAGGGCTTGCCCGTGTGTATGTACATGTGCTCCCTCCAGTGGCTTTTCTGAATAAATTTGCGACCACAGATGGAACATTCGTATTTCCGTCTCTTTACCTCCCTCTCTTGATCTGCCTGCTCCAAGTTGTCAATGTCTGCGATATCGGAGGGGGGAGGCGTCTCTGACTGCTGCTGCCCATCAATTATTGGGGAGTCTGAGATCTGCTGCAGCTCGCTGTCACTAATCATCCCTGCTTCAGGCACTTCCATGGCATCTTTATCAGCTGTGTTGTTACAGAGAGACAAAGAAATATTACTTTCTCCCTGCTGGCTAGATGTGAAGGGAACTCCCGTGTGGATCTGCAGGTGCTCCCGCAAACTGCTGCGCAGATTGAACCGGCGACCACAGAGGTGACAGGCATAGTATTTCGGGAAGCTTCCGTTCCTTTTCATAATGCTTGGCTTGACATGTGCTATTGTGAGAGAGGCAGGCTGTTCATCTGAAGAAGATGCTTCCATGTTGGCCTCTTCTCCCGAAGGTGAATTATTACCAGCAGCAGATACCAATTCTGGAGACAGAGAAGATGGCAATGGGTCAGAAGCAGACATATTTGTCCGGGTCACTTGTGGCAGATTTGCACCCAACTGCGAGAGCTGTGAGCCTTCAGAAACCTGCTCTTGGTTCATCCGTGATGTCTGCGGCCGTGGTTCTCGCCCAAGTTTGTCAGTCGCTGACGTAACCTTAGTGGGATGTCTTATCTGGTGATCTGCAATCTGAATGCCATATAATGAAGATGCTAATGGAAAGACTTGATCCGGGTGAGAAAAAGTTCCCTGACTTGCAAGGCTGGCCTCTTGAATTAGTGGATATGCATGCAGAAACTTTATTCCCTGTTCTAGTCGAACTGGGTCAATGAGTTGTGGTGCCATCTTCCCAGTGTACATCAAATGCAAGAGATAACTGAAGATATCTGGCTGTATATCGGTTGCTTTCAAACGGACACATTCACTGAAAGGTGAAACAAAATTACAGGTAAGACATAAGGAAAATATTTTTGACCAGTTCTAGGTTATTCAAGCCTTGATAAAAATAGGAGGCTTCTACTTAAATTCAAAAGACAGAATCTGGACTAAACATTAAGAGAAATGCTTTACTGTAAACGAGCTAATCTTAGGAGCTACTTGAAAGAGAACTTCTTTCCTCAGTGAAGTAACCAGCTTGAAAGAAAAGCTGTCCCATTGCGATCTATACCATTCTGAACTGCTGTTATGTTGTAAATGTGTTGTCACATATTAATGTATTTTGTAAACTGCAAAGACATTTTCCCCCTTTTCTTGGCTGGATTCAAACGCATCTGTAGATAAATTAAAACCTGCCAGCACGGGACTCTAAATTCACAGTCCATTAAACTCTTCTCAGTACTGAGCCCTGAGAACACCTAAAATTCATCTGGCACTTTCCTGCTGGGCTTTTATGTCCTACGAGGGTTTACAGCTACAGTTCTGCAAATGTGTGGTATTGCATTGTCCCAAGTGCATTATGATCCAGAAACCATGCAGGACAGGGTGTGAATCTCCCCGGGGATCTGATGCAACAGGTGTAACCCATGGAGTCCAGGTTCCTTACACAGGCAGAACAGCAGCTTCTTTCCTTGAACAGGGAGGGAGGAACAAGCAGCACCAGTGGACTGACTACCTGGTCAGTCTAGCAGTCCCTTGGTTAGAGCACTCAAAGGGAGATGCTTTGGCTGTGATGCCCTCTTCAGCCCAACAGGACTGAAACCAACACCACCCTCCAGCTCAGAGTGTGCCCTATGCATCAACCTTGATGATGTTCTGGACTGAGACAGCTATCACTGTAGCTAAAGCTGTATCGCTGTGCAGAAAGCAAGACAAGGTTCACAGAAGAAGAAAGGAAACAGGGAACATCTTTGTGAGGTCAGTTAGCTAACAGGAGAGGAACTGGGATTCTAATTATTTTTCAGAAGTATTTGTAGCATCTCTATTAAAAACAAACATAAACAAACCACAGAAATTCAGAAATGGACATGACTGTGTGCTGTGGTCTGAATGCTCTAACTACAGAAGGCTACCAAGCCGAGGAGGAAAGTATAGCCAATTCTTCCATTTCTTGAGGTGCACCCTTCTTGAGCTCTCTCTGTGAAGGCTTCTGAATTCAGATATATGACTCAAAAGTAAACTTTGCAATGCTGTCTTCCAAAGATGACTGTGTGCTCTTAACGGAGCATCAAGACTGATACATCTGCCTGCAGTCCTGTTTCAGAAGTGCAAATGCATTTCTGTCCTAGCAGTTCACTTTTGGCTAAGAACTCCTAGCCAAAGAGTTAAGTGTGTCACTCACTTAACATAAACTTTCTGAGTTAGTTCAAGTATTTTGGAAAAAGACCAAAAAATCTTTGAAGTGGTCTTACACTTTGGTGATCTTTTTAATCTCCTCAATGTAAGCCTGTGGTACAAAAAAAACCCAAAAAAACCCAAAACCCACAGAAGGAAAAGTACCACAAACCCCCTTAATTTCTACCATTATGTAGGATTTTATTATTTAATTGACTCACAAACTGCGAAGAAATGAAACAAATATACCTCTTTTTGTAAGTTTATTTCTCAAAACCTCCTAGCAAATACTTATTGGGTTGTATATAATATTACACAAATGTCAAGAACAGTGTCAAGACAGAGTAGAAGATAGTGAGTGGGGGAAGGAAAGTGCGGGAGAGAAGACAGGATCCTCGAAGTATTCAATTGCAGAAATTCTATGTTCTATGCTTTTCTGAGGATAAAGAACTTGTGCTAAATTATAAAATTAGTGTTAAAGAATCACAGTTCAACTTTAACATGTTTTAAAGTGAGGTTCTAGTTTGCAGGTAAGACTGGATTCCACACTCCTTATGTCATAGCAAGAATCAAAAAGAACATTTTTGTTTCAAAATGTTGCTAGACTTCCTTAGCTTAGTCAACTGAACAACATTTAAACGGTGAACCTTTTTACAGTTACCTGGTTTGATGAACAAACAACATCTTGAAGTAGTTGGAGAAAGAAGCGAGGACAGATTTGTGTGCCTTGAAGTAGACATCCCCAATGGCAACTGTGCAGTCACACAGGAAACCGAACTCTCTCTGAGCATTTAGCTGCTGCAGCAGAATAAGTCCATGGTTGGCCAAATCCATTTTTTTACACTCTGAAAAGCAAATGACTTTCATGTAAAACTTAACAGTAGATGCACAGATGCAACAGTAGCCATCTCTTAACAGATATTTTCTCCAATATCCAGATGCCATACTTTAGTAACATATCTTAATCCCAAGTTACTGTATAAAAGATACCTCACACATAGGTAAGGATCTCTCTTTCATGATGGCCAATGCAATTCACAAAGGTGTGAGTGATTTGCCAAGGCTTAAACAGCAAAAGAGAACCAGGATAAAAGTGTTCTGAAAAGGCATGGTATGGGTACTTGGATACAGAAATATGAATAGCTAAGGAAGAGGAAAATATATATAAATAAGTAGTAAAAGCATAACGGGAAAGTGTTTTGGTTGCCACTTGTCTGCTCAAATAGGAAAACTGAATTTCCCTTCTGATGTCAGTCACCCTGACCTATGTTGGTGGGAGTGACACAACCCAATAAAAAACAAGTTAGATACTTTTAACCTGTATTTTCAGTGTCTCTGTATATCTTTTACCTAAACATTATGGGTCCATCCAGCTGAATCCAAGCCCAACGTTAAATAACCGAACATTTGTGATGGTTATGCCCTCTCCTGAGAAATACCAGATACATACCTGAATCTTCCCAGGCTCAAACAGTGAATTCATTCTAGGTATTGGCAAGCCCTCTGGACTATCAATACAGGAGGGGCCAATCTTTTCACCTAATAACTATTGATCTGTTCATTGAGACCAGCCACAACAGCATTTTTAAGAAGTCTGCATGCCTCATGCCTGCCTAGCAAATCGAGAAACTCCAAGGGTGAGAGGTGCAGTTCTGTCCATGGCTGGCCATTGACACCAGATAGGATAACAAACGGTGAAATGTGGCACTGACCCGAGCCCCCCTAGGCCAGGGCTCCCACAGCCCCTCACCCTCCCAGGCACCTCCTTGTACCAGCTGCTGGAGGCTGCTGACAAAGAACCACTTAAGAGCTATAAACTTTCTCTCAAGGATTCAAGGGCAGCCTTGGAAGTAAAAATTGATAACTTTGGGGTAAAAAAATAGCCAGGAAAACATATTAGGACAGTTACCCATGGCTGGTTGGATGGATGAATACAGGGCTTGTAAGATCAACAAGGGCATACAAACTTAAAGCAAATAGAGCTCTGGGCAAAAAAAAGTGAAAGCATGAAGCAATGTAGATCTGTACATAAACATATAAAACAGCAAGAGAAGCCAACAAAATTCCTGGCCATGTAATGCCCAGAACAGAAACAGAACAGAACAGAAAGAGAAGGTGAAACTAGAAGTGGACCAAAAGATTTATAAAAAGCCTTAGGTGTTTTCCCCTCTAAACTTAACAGGAAGTTATCGAAATTTTACATCAGGTTCAAGCAGCTTGTTTCTTTTATACAGTAAGAGCATGGCTTTTTTGGGAAAGAGAACAGAAGTGTAACCCACATATGCCAGTCTGTTTAGTCACTGGAGAAGCAAGTATTTCTACTTGCTGGACAGGTAAGAATTCCCTCGTATTTAAAGCAATAACCAGGCTGACCAAATGCATTCCTTTGCATTCACCTGAGATCAGAACTCACTGGAGACAGGGGTGTAAAGAAGGAAAACCAAAATACAGTATAAGATACAGCTGATTATTTTCTTACAGTTAATAAGAGAAAAAGAAGTTAAGTTCCAGCTCTCTTTAGGTACATAATCTCCTCCCTAAACTAATGTTTGGATAACTAAGTCTGTACCTACAATATGCTAAAATTCTCTCCCTCTCTCCACAAGAGGGAATACTTGCTGTCAGCAGGAACAAAAATCATGCTTGGTGTTATTTAACCCTCCAAGATGCCACATGTGGGTGATGTTACAGAAAACACACTAGATTTTTTTTTTTTTT
>VZTF01007531.1:1410663-1438007 GCA_013397755.1 Cnemophilus loriae
GGCGCAGGTGCGTCCCTGCGCTTCCCGCGGAGTCGCCGGCGATGTGGGAGACGGGGATGGGCCGGCAGCGGCGGGACGCGGTGTCCCGGGCCTATCGGGCATGAACTCTGAGAGCGGGTGCCCTCCTCCCCGTCACCCTGGCTGCTCTCTAGGTGTCATTTATAGCAGGTCTCAGTTCGGTGCGCCGGGAAGGGGCGGCGTGGGACCGGTCTCTGTGAAACTGCCCTGGGTACGCCGTGGCTGAGCTGTCAGATGGGAGGTTACACGTTCAGTTGTCAAAAAGAGTGATTCAGAATACAAAAGTGGGAAGGTTGGGTCTGCCTGTGGTCTGTTCAGCTGGACGCAGGTTATTTGAAGCTGTTATTCTTAACTCGCCTTTTAAAGGGATGATATAGCTGCCGTATGTAGAAATCACATCTGCAACTTCCCACAGTGACAGATCTGGTTGTGTTGGAGTGCGGAGGGAAGGTTGCTGTAGCAAGGCCTCGTTTTATCCAAATCTGAGGCATGCTGTAGAATAATCCATGGATGCTTATAAAACTGCATAAAGAAATGCACCAACAGACATACATGGAAATACATGTATGTCAGCAATACATGGGAAAAATTGTCGGTCCTGCAGAAGTTATTAAGTCAGAGCTGTTAGTGTGGAGCAGGGATGCTGTCTTCTACAAGAGGCTGGGAAGGCCTTGGAAGTGATTTCTCTAAACAGGGAATCAGTCCAGGGACAGCCCGGATACATCTGCTGAGCAGAGCAGTGGCATGGACAGAACCATTTTCAGAGAGAATCTTTATCATTGTTGAAGGCTTTGTGGGAAGATGTTTGGCCAGCAATAGTTAAAGGGGGTTCCTTTGCACCCCGTGCCCTGGAGCGCTGCTCCTGCTGTCCTCCGATGTGCTTTTTGTTGTTCATGGGGAACAGCATATGCTACAATGCCAACTGTCTGAATTGGGTCCAGATTATTATTATTACCTTTTTTAAGGTACTTATTTAGCAAGCATTTAGGGGGCTAGCTGTACCTGGGATGTTGTTTCTATGGTAATTAAATAAGGTGTACTATGGGAAAAAAGGCCCAAATTTTGAATTTTGCATGTTGACAGCAGGTGTACTGATGGGGAGGAGGAGCCTTGTATCTTGTCTGGTTTGTAGATCCACAGATGATTGCAGCCATCCCAGGCTATTGTTACTTCTACAGGATAAGGATTAGACCAGTTTTTTGTGAGTCTGACTAAGCCATCTCCCACTGAAATTAATGGATGGCTTGATAAGCACAGCTTGAGTCTGTTTTCATCAAAAAGCTCATGAATATTAATTTATTTACCCAAGTTAAACTGCACTTGAAAAGTGCAGGTTTTTAAGACTAGTTAAGTCTTAAAAAAACCCAGCAAACCAACCCCAAAACCCAACAACTTTTAATTTTAATGGAGCTGAAAGCTGACAGTCTGTCCGTCTGGTGCTGTTCCAGTATTTTGAATAAAGCAGCTGAACAGAACTTAATCTTTAAGACCCACCTCTGTTAAAAACATGTCCATTGTAGTTCAGCACAACTCTCTGAGTTGTGCTATGTGAGCATGTGGCAGAAAGTTTATAGAGTGTATTTAACCAGTCTACTTGGCAATTTTTCCCCCTGAATGGTTTCCCTTGCATTTCAGTTTTGCAAACTAAATAAAAAGTAAAGAGAGTAGATGGGCATTTGAACTCAAGTTGCTTAGTATTTGGTGATCTGTCTCATTCTCATGGAAGATATTGAAAAAGTGATATAATTTTTAATTTGAGTGGACTTAGGAAAACCAGTGTGTTTCTGGCAGATATCTGGCAGCCTTTGTGGCCTCTTTTTCTCTTGCATGCTGCACTTGCTTACTTGTGTGTTGGCATTCGTGTGGGATTCTCCTCTGCGCTGTCTCTGAAACTGGAGAAAAATTAACTTAGCCATGGTTTATTTATATTATTAATAGCTCATAATTCAGCTTTAAATCACCTTTATTTGGACTGCAATACTTGAATCCAGCAATAATGCAGTTTCTAATCCTGCTGGATTCAAAGCCTGTTGGAGTCTGTAGAAAGATGGCTGTGTTGAGTGTAATGCTGCCAAACTTCAGACCTTCAGTACTGACTGACAGCTGAGACATGTCACCTGTGTCGCAGGGAGTGATAAGCAGTTCACCTGGTGCATTTGGGATGCCCAATTTATCATGCAAATCTAAAATATGACTTCTATCTCTTCTTCTGAGTTTTGGGTTTGTTTTTTAGGTTACAATCCGTGCACCTGAAATTGTAATAAAAATTTATCCATGTCTCATTAAGTGGCATTACTGTGGTTTTAGTTTTTTGTGCTGGTTTTTCATCCTGAGTTTCTAGAGGTACTTGATTAGAATTTCTTCCCCAGTTTTATGACTTTTTGAAAGGACCGTTCAGACTGTTTGAGATAGTGCTATACACATCTGAGCACATTCTTAGTTAGGTGTGATGCTGTTGATGACAGGATCAGTCCCTAGGTTCTGGGTTTGACTTTGGTCTGCACGTACTTGGATTAGAGGCAGCATTTTGTCTGATAAGATCATATTTTACATTGTAAATGAGCATACTGCTGATGATATAAGTGTTAATAGGATGACGGAAGTGTCTGCTAATCTGAGTAAAAAGTCACTTGAGCAGTGGGAGGAACTTGATCCAGTCTCAATTCCTGTAAGTGTATCTTCTTGGATGAGTTCAGTTGAAATCTGGAGTGGAAGAGCAGATTTTTTTTATTGCTATAGTCAAAACCTCAACAGCTCTAGTGATGTTAATTAGGCTCAATGTGCTAAGATTTTTAGTGGGTTTTCAAGTTTCTCAGCATTTTTGAAAAGTAAGAGAGCAGGGTACCTGTTCTGAAGAGCTCTTTGCTCACTGCTCCCTGCAACACTGCTGACCTGCTTCCAGAGCAGTGGAAGCCACGGGGATCTGGGAGTTGCATGTCCTAGGCTTCTTCCCCGAAGCTGTGGGGCACTGCTTTCACATGGTTACAACTGTAGTAAAACATCAGTTTATGTCAATGCTGTAAATCTGTTTTATTAGCACAGCTGCCATTTCTAACACTTGCAGTTTTGATTTATGCTGGTGAGAAGGCTTGGTGGCAAGTGTGGCAGCTGCAGCAGCTTCTTGCTAGAACATTGTACCTCTGAGTCTCCAAGCTTTTCATCCAGGACTCTGTCCTCCCTCTGTTAGAATTGTGCACATAGTTTGTCCAAGTCTCACCTGTCTTTCATACAGCATTGTAGGAATGTAAAAGTGATCCCTGGGAAAACTGATGTAAGGGCCCAGCAGCAATTGTGGAATGGCTCTGCTTTTTCTTGCCTTGGCTTCTGTGCCCTTCCTTGCCTTGCTGTTGGGGTACGTTCGTGATAGGTGAGTGGTCATTCCCAAGGAGATCTGAGGTTTCACATTTTTGTTGCCAGTAGGTCTGGTGGTCTGATAGGTGAAGGAGATCCACGGTGCGTGAGCCACCTTTTGTGTAGGCCCTATGAAGTGAAAAGATGAAGAAATGGATCTTTGCTGTTCTGTAGGGCTAAGTTGTTCTTCTGGTATCAGGATATTAGGAATTGTTTCTACACCTAGTGAACAAAACTAGTTGAGTAGCTGCAATTTAGACCAGGGAAAATAATCACTGTAATCATCCTTTTGTCAATACAATGTATATCATTTAAGGAAATGGTTTAACTGTGTGTATAGTTTTTCTTGGTAGGCGACTCATCTCCATCAGGAATTTTTAGTGTAACTCTGCTAACACAGTTCCTTCAGTGCAGATTAGCCATCTATTTTCTGCCTTTGGCTTAGTCCAAAATTAGACTTTTTCATGGGCCCTGCCCACTTTTAACCGGTAAAGTTCAAACGTGACAACGTCCTCTTGGCTGGAGCGACATTTTTAGTAGAGCTTGCTTATAAAGTTAAAGCAATATATGTATTTGCATGTGTTGTTTTCCTTAGAAAAAAAGGATTCAAACTGCAGTGGTTCCCAAGTGCATTTTTAATGCCCATGCAGGTGAGGTATTCCAGAGGAAGCAGCTCTCAGTGACAGAGCTCCAGGGAGGTGTGTGTATGCATGCATCCAGCAAGCAGAGCTGATCTGAACAGCACAGCTGAAAGCGGGGATTGACTCTGTACCCACGAGTGCTGTCACCCCAGAAAAACAGGTCTGGAATTGAGTCACAACTCTCAGCATTTCCTATTTTACAAATAGCTACTCTTGTGACAACTTCCCAGCAGATCTGCCAAAGAAAATCATGTGTAAGTTGTCCTTTACCTCATCTGACAGAAAAAGCACAGATAGAAGCAGTTTGCACAGTTGGGATCTTTATAAAGAATGGTCTACCAAGGCTCCGCATGAACAGAATTTTGCCATTCAGTCTTAATTTAGTTTAAAAGGTTGAAATTTCAGAGTTCTGGGTATTTTAGGATTCCTCTCTGGTTTTCCTTGCATGTTCTGTATTTATTGCTATCACATCTTTCTTTTTTTTTTCCCCTCAAATGACTCTTACTGGTTAGAGTAGACCCATTTTGATGAAGACTGAAACTGCGCAAACTGTAGTGACGATGGTTGTTTTCAGTTACACCATGAGGGCATGTGGTGGATGAGGCAGGCGAAAGATTGATGTGTTCTCACAGCTAAGGCAGTTTTGTGTTGCTTCGGGAGCTCGAGTCTCATCCTGCCTCTGCCATAAAACTCCCTCCTGGTCAGGCCATGTGTACATGTGCACAGCCTCCCCAAGGGATCTCTGGCTTGAAGCAGAAACAGGGACTGCAGCCGGGGAGTTTCCCACATGCTGCGTGGTTGCAGAGGGCTCTACTCCCTGGTATATTGTGCTGTGAAAGCTCAAGTTACGCTCTTGGTGGACTCAACTTCCCAGCTTGGTTCTCTACGTGTAATACAGCAAGCAGATTCTCTATAGTTAGCTGCTAAAACAAAAACCCCTCATGCGTGGATGCAGCTGCCAGTGTGTACACCATGAAAAAAACAGATACAAAGTTTTAAAGGTCTGTTAAGGCTCAGCTGAAGCTTCTGGTTTTTTTAAAACTGTGACTAGCCACTCAATGGAGTAAGCAGGGTTGGGGGTTTGGCAAGAAGCACAGTATGACTTTATGGCTGTCATTTTATGTGCCAAGATAAACTGATTTACAGTTTCAAAAGTAACTGCGCTTTTGTTTTGAGGTGTCGGTAACTCTTACAGTCCTGAGACAGAATGCTTCAGATAATCAAGCCTAGACACTTTATTCTTTTAAAGAGCATTTAGGAGTCCTCCAATGACTTAGTTAAAATCACTTTTCCTAGTGATGCAGTTGGTCTGCATATTTACATTTTAGTAATTTAGCTGAAATACTGAAACATTAAATGTGAGATGAATGGGAATGTTCTTGAGTGGAAGTATTACGCTCAAAGAGGGGGGAGGGAGAAGCCTGAAACATATTTGCTGGAAAAATTAGAATTAAAATGTAACCTAATTCCCTGTTACTGGAATTAAGTGGTGCTTGATAAGTTTTCCTGCTGAATGAAAGATGTAATGTTCTGTTCCTTAACAACGCTGTGTAAGTCAGGCTACTGCTTCAGAGCAGTTCCACAGTGACAAGTCTTTGTCACCAAGCTGTTCTGACCAATTCACATCCCTGAGCAGGGCGTGACTGTTCAGATCTTCTCAGCAGTTGAGAGTAGAGGGACTTCAGCTATTCCAGAACCACAACCTCCAGCTACAATCTATTCTGATTACAATGGAGAAAGCCTACTCTTAAGAGCAGTGGCTGCTTCGTCAGAGGCACCCATGGCATTGTATCATAATTTATGGCAAAAGGATGGGTTTGCAGTCAGATGTTTTTCATAGCTGTGCCTGACTTTATTCTTTTCTCCATTATGTCTGTTTGATGTATTCAACAGGAGTCCAGTATTGCACTCAGAAATAATGCTCTCGGGTGAAGACAGAACAGTAAGCTACTGCAACTGTAGTTGCATTTTTAGCCAGAATTTAGTCATCTTGGCTTGCTAATGATGCTCCAGAAGCTTTTAAAAGAAGCTTTAGGTTCTGTTCCTTATTCAAGACACTGGACTAAAGTGACTTTGAAACAGGTGATAAAACAGCAGTTGTGTCTTAGTTCCTGAAAACACGTTTAGAAAAAGAAGTTGCTAGGGAAAAAAAATCCATTCATCCTCTCAGGAGTAAGTAACACTCTGTGGACTAGGAATAGATTAAAAATAAAAAAGAAGAAACTTTTACCTTACAGGATAATTAACACATCTTACCCTATGCTAACTCATTCCTTGCAACTTATACTGATGAAAATCAGATAGCCTGATAAGGTGGACAGAAATTCTGTGAATCTTACTTCAGTTTACCATTTTTCTACAAGTCCCTGTGACCTCAGAGATCAACTCATTCCCTTTCCATATGAATGCTAAATGTAAAAAAAAAATGTAAATGGTACTATATCTCAATAAATGTATTCCCATACAAGGACGTAAACACCAACTTGTGATGGGGTGGAACATCATATTAAGTGTATCTGCCACATATATTAAAATCATGCCAGGAGAACAAATAGTAGTGCCATCTCCAAGCTTGGGACAGTGTTCAGCTCTCCAAGAGCGAGCCACTGAAAACGATGGAAAACATCATCAATCAGAAATACACAAAGAAGCAAAATATTCAGCATCCTTTTAGCTGTTATGAGAGAAAGGAGTAGAGTCCTTCACCAAATACAGTCAGCACAGATGGGATTCATCCACAGGTTAAGCCCTCTCTAACATTACTAGTACAGTGGTTGGGAATAATGTTCAGAGAGATTTAAATTTTTTTTTTATTTGAGTAGAAGATTTAGAGATTTATCAAGAGACACAATTTCATGATTCTCCAGAAGCATATGATCAGAATTTTCCAAGCTTTGTGTTCTCTATTGTTTTGTCAGTTTTCTTCTTCCTGAGTTTGTTCTGTCATCAGAAAACTACTCTTCCAAGTTCAAACAGAACCTGTAGAACAGCAAACACATCAATATGAATTTTTATTTTATTTAAAAATCTTTAAACCAGTTTACACTATAAATCAGATAATCTGAAGAGTAACTGTAGCTGCAATTTAAAAGTGGCAAAGAACAAATACTAATCCCCGTGTACATCACATTAATAAAATAATCTTAATTCTCAAACTATGAAGTATAGAAATTGCATTTATTACATTGTTAGTGTTGGAAAGAAGCCCCACAAACCTCTATAGTGATGAGTATTACTATCATCCACTCAAGGCGCAGCGCGTGCTTTTCATTCAGGTGATTCCGCATTAGGTCTGTCAGCTCCATGCAGTGCTGGAGCTTTTCATTCATCACCTGCAAGCAATTACAAACATCACAAATCTGGACTCCAGAAATGGCATCAGATCACTGAACAGGGAAACACACTCTACAGAACTAGAAAGGGGTTAACACCTCTGCAAAAAACAACAGAAAATTCTGTAAGGCAACATGTACAAGCAACAACAGCTTCAGTATAAATGAACCTGTTATTTCAATAGTCTCCCAAAAAGAGTATAGATTTAGATATGCATCTACAGGTATTGAAGTGCTTCTGGGTGATACCTACGCATGAAATCAGCCACAAGCAAAAGAAGATGCACCTTTCTGGAATGCCTCAAAATTAAATATTTATGATTGCTGTACCACCAGGAGAGGTAGTTTTCATGCTTCTTATTCTGGTTCAGCAGTAAACATGTCACCCTTCAAGAACTGACATGAATGATCATATCAGTAAGAAGAATCCACTTCTCAGTTCTAACTATTTAAAACCTAATTTAGTGGCTCAGGAAATAAGCAATTCATATGAGGCAGATTAACCTAAACCAGGTAAAGGTGCGAGTGGGCTAAGAACACATGGAAAAAGGGAGAGTGTGTAAGATCTTATTCTTTATTCACTTTCTGCAATTAAAGCACATTCACAGAGCAATCTGTGACCCTGCTGAGCCAAAGACAACTGATCTGAGCATGGAAAATTCTCACAACAGTAAGACACTCACCTTAACTCTGCGATTAATGTTGAGAAACTGGCAAGTCTTGTCATAAAGCTCTTCCAGTTTTTCTCTATCCCAGTAGAAGTCCGGTGTTATTAGCAGGTCTGAGCTCAGATTTATACGGTGTCTAAAAAGAATGGGCACTACTGTAGTTCAGGCTTCCTCTTGGTGAGTATAGGAGCAAATATTTACATGCAGTTAAATGAAGTAAGAAAATTTTCCTGTAATTCTACGTAAAATATGAAAAGAATTTCCTTTCTTAGTAAAAATACAGTTGGAATGATTGTTTAAAATTGGTCTCATCTCCTGAAACTTTCTGGGAATACTCTACTGTGGAACTGTTTTGAACATAAATGACTTTTGCCTTATGCCAACACTGCCTCCTTTACCTGTCGCCTTCCTTAATTTTCGATACCTGTAGAGAGGCCCCTGACTACACTGGCAGCTCACTGAAGCAGTACACAAAATCACAATACACAACTCCTAAATGTGACTGGTACTGCATGCTGGATGTGTGAGCACAGCACAGCCCTCAGAAGCAGGCTATGGTCTAAGCATCCTAAAGGCTAAAAGCTAAAATCTCCTGCCTTCAACATATTGCTACCATAAACCTTTGGATACTTGGAACATCATTGTTGATTACTGATCAGTCCTTCAAGTAAGGATATAAACCCCAGCGTTTGAAATAGGAATTGTTTTCTAATTTTACCTTGGAGATTTTGGTGGGTTTTTTACCTTTTTCTTTTTTTTTTTTTTTTCAGTGTGTAATAGTCTGTATTGTCAAAGGCCAAATTCCACTTGAGGGAGGAAAAAACATGAAATCCAATAATTTAGCAGTGGTTTCTGAGTAAGTCAAGGGAAGAACAGAATTCACAAAAGATTTTTACCAACTCCAGGCTGTAGTTAACAGTTCTACTTACCCACCTTTCTCCTGGTATCCTTTACATTCTGTAGTATCTACTGTAATTACTAGTTAAGAGACATGTTGCTGGACTCAGGAAGGGAAAAGGGTGTGGTATTTGGTCATTTATGATACACTGCCTGCCTAATGCCTGTAGCTGAAATGCCAGTGTGAGTGCTGAGCCAGTGGGTCCCCTTACTAATGTGAATAGCACACAGACTCCAGTCAAAAGAAGGAATTCTCCCACCCTGTCTCACCATGCTCTATTTAGTGTGTAGTCTGCTCTTTGTGTCATGCACAACGTAATTTTTACATTCTGTGTAACACAATGTCTTGGGTGTTACCAAAAAAGTTACCTTAGTGCGAAGAGTTCTCCAATTTTCTGCATCACATCTGCATGAGAGAGTTTCACCTTCCTTCGTGACTTTAGAATCTGGAAAGTAAGAAGTTCTTCACTGCTTGATCAGGTAACATGTACTAGTAGTTAAGAAGTCCAGAGTTTTACAGCCTGAAGTATCTTAGAATCTAAATGCATACTGTACTTACTAACATTTTAGTTTTGTTTGCTCAGTGCCTTGCTTCTCTCACTTTCTAAGAATATCACCATGCAAATGGTTTATCCAGGTTTTTCAGTAAATCACTGAGTATGTCATCAGTAGCTACAGAAAATACTGGGGCATTTTCTATAAATGACTTCCTGAACAAGAGAACATTTGTTTTTCCTTCCTACTATTTTTATTTTAAAGTCGTGACAGTGTTCTTTTACCTTGCCACTCCTTAGCCTTTTTATAGACTTTCTCCTTACAACAATCAATGTATTACCATTTATTTCCTTAATATAAAAGTAATAATTTTCTCTTTTGAACTCTACAAATCTCTTTTGAACCCTACAACATTTTCTCTTTTGAACCCTACAAATCTCATTTTTATATATGACATTCACTCAAACTCTTCAGTAAGTGAAAGCACATTACTTTCAGCCCAAGTTAACACACACTGTGTTTGGCCAGGTTTTTAAATGCTTCTTGTCCCGTTACACATATCTTTCACCAGTAGCAGGTGACAGTGGCACAACATGGGAAACATTATTACAACGCAGAAGCCCACTCCCAACCCCTTAAAGGCTGATGATTTCTTGTCTGACCACTTTGCAGGTGTTCTGAGCTTCTCTATATTGATGGATTTACCATCAAATGTGTTGAACATTCAATTGCTTTTTCCCTATCCTCAGCTACATCTGAACCGATCTTTTACAAAACATAGGAGAAAAGGAGGGGAGAGTTACAAACAAGACCTCACCTCAGGAATTGACTGGATAGATTCCACAAAATTATCCAGTAACGATTCCCAAATAGCCAGCTTTACTGCAACACAGAGATGACAAAGCACAAGACTGTGAGAGGTACATACGCTTTCAAGTAATTTTGACTTTAAATCTGCCATCAGGCTGCTTAAGGACACGTTGATGCTTACAGGTATTATTTGCAGCAAGTTACAGTTTGTATTATACAATCGCTGTTCATGTACCAGTGGACAAATCTGGGCTGGGCACTGACACAGCTGTGCACACAGAACCAGCTTCACCTTGAGCACAGCTTTCTTCT
Organism: Cnemophilus loriae; assembly: GCA_013397755.1. Lineage (NCBI taxonomy): Eukaryota > Metazoa > Chordata > Aves > Passeriformes > Corvidae > Cnemophilus > Cnemophilus loriae. Next base: position 1,421,188 of record VZTF01007531.1, read on the forward strand.
CCAAGTGATCCATTCAGATCCTGGAGAGTTTTTGCTTCAGCTCAGAAGTTGTGTGTCCAAGTGCTCTACTGGATGTGTAAGCCCTCTGCAAATTACATTCCAAGGAGGCTGGAGATAATGAGCTATGCTGGCATCAGGCTGACTTCATGTGGTACCTCAAGAGCCTCCACTGCATTTCTAGTGTCCTGCACAGCTATCATTCTCCATTTGTCCAGTAGGGATGCACCGTGCTCCAACCACAGAGAGTTAGCTTGTATAGACACACCACCTGTTCCTGTTGAAGCTCAATTCAAACTTGAGCAATCTCCCATTTTGTTTTTAGGTGATTGTACTGTTACTGAAGATACTAACTTCTGTTCTATGGAAGCTTGAGTTCAGCACTGGCATTGGCAACACAAATTCTGCTATGCCTCAGCTTGAACCTAGAAAGATGTTTACAAGATGATAATGTAACTCGGGCCTTGTTCTTTAGTCCACAGATTCTCAGACAAGAATGAAGTAGCAACAGATCAAAAATTAACCCCACTCAACCAGAAAAAATTAATCAGGGAAGATTTAATTGTCAAAATGAACTCTTTTGTGGTAGTAATCAATACTATCATCTGGTTAGGACACTGCCAGTAAACTCAATGCTGAGCTTTTTCCATACTCATCTTTTGAATACAGAGGCCTAATCCAAGTCACTGACTTAAATGACTTTAAATTTAGCCCTTGAAAACAAAAAAAACCCAGTAAGCATTTAATCTGTCACCTGTTATTTGACAGAGGTTGGTTTCTGCTGTGTCATAAATTTGACTGTGGACTGTACTTGCATTTTTACTGAACATTATCTCCTGGGAATAAATCCCTTGCACCCTTTTAGGAGGCACTACTCTTCCATTCAGTGGCTTTATGAATAGGAAAACTAAAAGGAACAATGTGCTTTTTTCTCAACAGCTCTTCCTTCAACAGTCAGGAACCATTTAGTTACACTGTACTCCTTGATCAAATGGTGTAGCACTTCAAAAACTTGCATTCTGTTTCTCTCCTGTGTAAAGGTACACTTCCGTAAAATACTACTGGAATCCTGGAATTTACCCTAAAGGCAGTAGAGGCAGACAGACCAGACTTCCCTTAAAGGCCTTCTCAAGGACAGCCTTACTGCTGCTAGTTCCTAACTCCCACTTTCTACATCATTCAAGGTCTGAAGCAGCAGACAGGTGTTGTTTGCTCAAGCAGCAGCACAACTGGTGAGCCTGACTTCTTCACAGTGCCTCCCACTGTCTGCTACCATGGCTAATAAGCCTGCAAAACCTTATCTGTGATTCTGGTCCACATATGTGTTACTGATACACCTCCCCAGCTGGGAATAGCTGCTCTGTATTACTTGTTTAGCTGGAAACTAGCTTTTTCTGTCAGAGGAAATGATGTCACTATGAATTACCCAAGATTACTGAGAAGTTTCTAATACTGAACTTAACACTCATTGTTATCCTAGGATAGTTCTTAAGGGTGGGGAACAGGATGCTCAGTAGAATGTGTATCTTTTGCAAAGCATGTTTGTTAATGTGCTTTGTTCAGCTTTAAAATGATTTACATTGAATAAGGCAATTCCAATTTACAGAACACACAGTAAAAGCACTGAAAACAAATCCTCTCATTGAAGCACAATCATTCTTTACACAGTTTGTCTAAACCAGATACCAAGTCTTTTCCAGCCTGTCACTGTACAAGTCCCACTTATAATGACATTTCACAAAATCTGTAGCATAGACTACGTAGTACGAGCAATATTAACTTACCAGAAAGACAAAGAGCATTTGAAAAGGCAAATTTCTGCAGAACAACTTCATCACTATCCAGCTCAGAATTTAACAAGATTTGTCCTTTATGGAGCTTTGACTGACCTCTGTTAAGACAAGATTGAAGCATCTTCATTGACTGAGCCACTAGTATAGGAACATTTAAAGAATAATTGACAATGCAAGAAAGGCTGGTTGTTTATTTAGGTAAGACATGCCATATCTGTATGGGTATCATCCCCATCCCTGCATTTTACTCATGTTCAACCTGACAATAATCACAACAAATCACTGAAAATTAGTTCCTCAGTCTAAGACTAATATTATGGCCAAATTTTCTAGGTGTAAATGCAAGTGCAGCAAGCTGTGATGGTAACTACAGCATTACTGCATACACACAGATAATTCAGAGTAAGCAGGATGCTGGCCTCTCTCCTGCTCTTTAGCTCCTCTGTTATCTTCCTGTTTTCATTTTCTGCTATCACTCTTATCAATCTTACTCCCTCCCCACTATGATGTTACTTTCCCTAAAACCTCTATTGCACAGGGGGCAAGGAGCAAAGAAAAGGGGACAAAAGATTCAATTTTTCATGTCAATCTCACTGTGAAACATGCATAAGCACAACGGAATATGTCAAGAATCACAAATTACACAACTGAATAGTACATGCAGTTTTCAAATGGTCAGGAAAAACTGAACACCTGTCTCCTTATCAGGTTACCTTAAATAAGCTCAACCTCATTAGTTCAGTTCCTAGTATAAACAGTGTCCTGTCTAGGGGTTGCTTTTTGGTGCTGCTGGAAAATTACAGGTAATTTATATAACCATTTTCACTGTGAAATATTTCTGTAAAGATAACTTTGTTTCCATGAGGAAAAAACATTATTTGCTAAGGAAAGATAACTTGCCAGGTTTATCATTACACAATAATCAAGTTGTAACTTTCCTAGGAAATGAAGTACATGCAGAAATTACATCTTTGTATATGAACCTCAAGGACACACAGAGAAAGCTTATAGAGAGCATCCTCTTTAAAATCAGACTCATCTCAATAATGCTCATTAGTTTTTCTGCTGTGAGGTACATAGTTTCTGTTTGGGATTGCTGAAGAACACCGAGTTGTGTGGGCAGGGAGCTTCTTATTTACAAGATCTATAGTATAAGCAAATCACAAAGGCGACTACCTGCAAGTTTACCAAGACAGCAACATTTGTCAACTTAGATTTACTGCTTTTTTCCTTTATTTTACTCATTTGGAAAAAAAGTAAAGACAAGTATGTTTTTACTAGGTGAATTACTCTTGCTTGAATTGGGTTTAGGTGTCTGTTAGCTTTTATATACAGAATGCCTGAAGATACTTACTCTCCTATTCTATAGTTCAGCTCTTCATTCTCCCAATGGACCAGTGCAACTTCGTATGGCTGAATTTCATGCTGCTCTAGCACTTGCATGATATTCTTCATCTAAGAAGGAGACAATTGCAGCAATGGTTACCATGCAGTAAATTATCACTATGCAAAGAACTTGCATAGGGCAGGCTGATGAATGCAATTTTCATGCTGAAGTTATTTACATAACAATGAAGAGGTGTGCTAAATAATGAAGTTTTTATTAACATCGTTTACTTCTGAAACTACTCGTGGCTTCAGCAGAATTTGAGGTTACGAACAACTGCAAGGAATCTGGAAATACTGAAATGTCATTTAATATCTGCACATATTGAACAGGGTAAAGATTAACCACAGCAGCAGTAAGGACAACATGGATGTATTCAGTATTATAACAGTGAGCTGCACGAGATTTTGGCAGATGTCTGAGTGTGGGAATGAATCTTTAGGGAAGTACATTAGGTGGTTGTTTCTGATAAAATTACTAGTTTGCTGCTAAATCAGTAGTTTTGTTTTTGATTGCTGCTGAAATCAGTAGTCTTGTTTCAGCTACCGTAGGTCAGTTATACTACAGAAATCCTTTACCATTACAAAAATCCAGAAAAATTGTTTCAGCTGCCACATTCACCCCTGTAAATAGTTAAATGTGCAATTTTACTTAAAGAAGTAATCTCATTGCTCTTTTATTCTCCAACATACTAAAATCTGATGCAGGGAGAAAGAGCCCTTTTCTCTCACAAAACTTTCTCCTCTGACACCTGACTTATTATCTCTCATCCTTGCTCCTTTTTATATGCTACAAGGCTCCCTTCATAAAAATCTTCTGCAATTAGAACAAATTCTGAACTAAAAAAAGCACTCACCTACAAGTTTTTAAAAGGCACTTAGCTACACAACAGCTATTAAAAAACAAACCACAAAACCACACTTCTGATGCCTAAATTCTTCAAAGAGTTCAATCTTCTAAGTCATACTTTAAAAGCACTCTCTTTTTAAAGTAGAAGATCATAGTTAATATTTTAGCACAAAACTGTACCCTATAAATTTTTCATAAAGCATATTCTCCAGGTTAAGTACTCTAAAAAAATGTTGGATCACCTGCAAGAGGGATTTTCTTTGCACTTTCTTTATTGCTTTCAAGAATTTTGGTGATACTATCTATCAAACTAACACAGTAACATTTTTCGCTGAAAAAACCCCTCAACCGTACAGCTGAGACTGCTCCTTTCATAATCCTGAATTCAATATTAGCATGACTAAGACTTGCCACATAATTCAAGTCTTGTGATAAAAAAGGGTATGAAAACACAAGAAGCGGCTGCTCTGAGGCCAGCAGCCACCTTGGCCAACCACCAGTGTCCAGGGACAGTTCAGCAACGCAAACCCTGCATTGCTTCTAGGCTCAGCCTAATTTTATAGAAGGGACTAGTTGTGACGCAGTAAAAATAATTAGAAGAGATGTTCTAGAGTCACTAGCTGCAAACCCTTGCTATTACGGGCACTTACGTCACACAATTTCCTTTTAAAAAAGCCTCAAAGCTGGTTTTTCTTTTTGCCCTTGCTATTTTGGTAAGGAAGCTGCTGTACAACGTTCCTACTCAGGTATTTGAAACTGGTATTTTGTATTTTAAATGTCTTTTTGTGATCAGTCTGTATTTGTTACTTCTCCTGTTAAGTGTCTGTTAATTTAAAATAGTTTTTCTTCTACTAGTCATTCTGGGGTACTTTTGTCCATTTGCAGTGATACTGTACATTCTGTTTTACTGAATTGCTTTCAGTTTCTTTTCTACGGACCAGTTTGGGGTTTTTCTCCTTTCCTTTCAGTTCATTAAAGCATGTCCATAAAAATACTTCCTCTATTTGAGCAAGTCGTTTGGCTGTTAAAGCCCTGACTATGATTTCAATAAGCAGGAAGAGGCATTTTTCCTCCTCTTTTATAGAGCAAGCTAGCAAGGGACCAACTACTGTTACTAGTATTGACCAGGAAACAAGGTATCAAATTTTCAAAGGTGTTTAAGGATGTACAACAAAAGGAGAATTTTCAGCGTACTCCAGTGGGCTGAGGTGTCCAACTCTAAGATCATCAGGAGTTAAGTCAGCTGATCTTCAGTAACACTTGTGAATCAATAGCGCAGTTATAGCCATAGAATCCTAAGTGTGCTACAGGCAAGGTTTGGAGAGAGAACTAGTATCTTTTTGTAGGACACCTGATACACTGACACCCTCCAAAACAGACAGGAAATCAGGAACGTTTCAATTCTGAAACAGAAAAAGTGAACTTGAATCCAGAAATTATTCACATCTGGAAACAACTGCTCTGTGTTTTCATTTACCCCAATGAAAATCCTCCTGTGAACTTCCATGCATCTCAGTATCATCTATTTAATACACCATTTAATTTCACATACTTTGCCTACACGTAAGATCAATACTTTTTGTATCTAGAATCCAGTTTAACCACAGTAATAAAAATACATTTAAAACATTAAATAGCTATAAATATATTCCTTAAAATAGATATGCCTTCTTGGTCAGCAAAAATCACCAAAATATTATATGTCAGCAACATATTTAATAATTATACCAACCAATAAAAAACTTCCTTCAGGAAAATTGCTGGCTAGTAAAAACACAAAACAGTATTAAAGACTTGCCTATAATTCTTTTTTCTCTTTCAAAGTTATGGAAACCTAAGTCTTCAATACTTTTGACTTTAAATGGAATAGAACGGAATGATCCTTTTCTTCTAACATTTTCTGTTATATTAGTGCCTTTCAAACAATCATACACAGGTTGATTTTTCTGATCTACTTTTTCAGGATGTAGAGCTGCAAGAGTTTCCTTTTTGTCAGTCTCACTAGCTTAAGGTTTCAGACTTTTGTCTTAAGTAGATGAGTTTGAAAGGTGATGTATCAGCAACCCACACACTTGAGGGCAGTAGCAGGCAAGAACCTGCACTCATTAAGAGAAGAATCAATCAGGTTTTTTTTCTTCATGGAAAGATCAATCTCCCAAACAAACCTCTAGTATGCTGAGCTTTGTGAGACTGACAAAACACCTGCTTATGCAGTTTTAACCAACAATTTCACTTTACTTACACTTTTCTCTTCCACATTCCAAAATACAACAGCCCCTTCCCTGTGAATTCAAGGAAAAACTGAGTGTAATCATACTGTTTTAAATGTATTTTAATGGAATACTCAAATTGTACAGTGGCATTTTTTGTCATTGTGAATCAAGAAACTTAAAACTATCTTCACAGAAATTACATACTAGTTGCTTTTTAACCATACTTCAATGACAAACCATGAGAAGGTGTTTTTTAACCATTTAAATAATTCTGATTTTTTTTTTAATCATTCTGACTGGACAGTTATTCCTTGAGTTTCATGAGGTAATACGATACAATGACCTAGCAAGCTGCACTCCTTCCTTCACACCATTACTATCAATCACGTAATGGTTTGAGCACGATTTATCGCTTACCTGAAGAAAAAAATCATGCCAGGATCATCTTCTTTTGCAGATTTCTCAGTACTGACCACCAAAACATTTGCAGCATCTGGTTTAAATAAGTGGAAAGAATGGAATAATTAGTCAAACTTCTAAACATGACAGCCGATAGCCGTAAGCATATAATTCACCAGTTGCATACTAACACATCAGCCAGTCTCACATTTTATTTTTCTGATAGAAATGCTTGCCAGGAAACAACTACGATATCAAACTACACTGCTTCTCTGAACTGTCACATTCTAGACCGACTGGGCCTCTGCTGGGAACTTCACCAGAATCTTCGGTTAATGAAAGGCAGCAGCCTTGAAGAAAAGGAAAACACTGATGCAGACATTGTAAATAACCAGGAACAGAATACAGAAGTGGACATGCAACATGAGAGAACTATGGAAGTTGCCCACAGTTGCAGAGAAATAGTCATTCAAATCTGCTTGCCCAGAAGCTCTTCTTCTTTTCTATACACCGAAGGACTAATCTGCACTCAAATTGTGCTGACTTTGCTTTGCCAGCCAGAAACTTGAAAGAGTGTACCCCCAAGACAGGAGAGCCTACACCTGCATTTCCCTGCACATCAGAAGTGCGCTTTTGAAACAAATCTTCCACCCACCCTCCTTTACCACACTTCTGATGTGCACTGCACAACAGTACGTAAAATGAGAGGGTTTAAACTGAAAGAGAAGCTCCAAAAAATGCTCCTGTGGTACTCCAGCCACTAATGGGGCACTTGTTACAAAGTATTAGACCAGAGTTAGTCCAAGTAGAATGCTCCCAAACCTACAAAATGAGGTCGCTGGGTTCTCAAAACAGGGGTTTGATTTTTCTTCTACAAATCTTCTCCACTGTGCCAGTCACTAACAGAGATAAAGTTTTAGAAGTCCTGATGTGGTTTCGAACCAGCATGATTCATGTTGTTGCAGCACTAGTGGAAGCTAGACCAGAAAAGCCCCCTACTTCTATTATAAAGTGAGACTTCACAAAGATTTTGCAGGGCCTAACACCTAAGCCTTCAAAATTTAAATGCCTTTGCAGGAAAATCACGAGTCAAGTGACAAGGTATCAAATTCTGCCTGCGTACAAATTCTACCTTCTGTTTTACTGCTCAAGCCGTAGAGGCCAGGTAGACTGAGGAAGCAGAGAGACATGACCAAGTATCAGATACAATTTTGCTAACATCTGAATTGGGACCGCAGGGTCGGTCTGAATGAGTCCTTGAAGACTTTTCTTCCACTTGCTATTTCAGTTCAGAAACAAATTATTGGATGAATAACTAGAGCAAGTTTTAGGTGTGAAGTCTGAGTTCATCACGGAAGAAACACTTGTCTATGTTTTCTCATTTGCCTTTTCAAATACCAGCCATATCTTTATTTATCCACTCCAGCCAAAACATACACAACTGAAGAGAATTTGGTCTGCTTTAAGTGGAAGTGCAGGATCTGCCTCTAAAATGTTTTTAAAGAGGTCAAAACCAAGAATAATGCTTTGGAAAAACATTACAAAGTAACAAATCCACACAATAACTGCTGATTTAGATTTCTATGTGCTAAAGTTTTTAAAAATTATTTTCCAAGATTCAGTGTTTGGCTTGGTAACCAAGCCCTGCTACATGCACGTGCCAGCCATCACAACACTTCAGATCTGCTGGCACAATCCAATATGCTTTCATCATTACTTCCTCCAAAATTTTGATAAACAGTATTCATTATGAGTCAAAAGCACCACGAAGAAATAAAAGGAACTGGCAAAACTGACTCTCCCAGGGTAAAATACCATCAACAGTAACATTTAATTCACAGTCATGCTGGGGGTTGTACAAAGTTTCTATCCCAAAGCTGTGAAACCAGGGTTAGTTTTAATTCGAAGAAACTACAAAGGAACATGAAGCCTATATTCTAATGAGTATTGTCTTTCATGTTCATCTTTCTGAGCAAGACAATCATTAGTAAATCTTGTGTTTGAAAGAGACCCACTGGAGTATTATTGCACTTAGATTATTATTTGAGAGGCAGACAGGTTTTTGATAAGCCCTACTGAAATGCCCATGAATTGCCTCTCCTTCTCCTAGCTTCATATAATCTGTTCTTTCAAAAGAGGAAGAAAAGGCATTCTACTACTGACATATGAAAATCACAGCTGTTCCAGGGCATAATGTTCTTTAAGCTATAATAAGATCCATTTTTCTTTTGTAGTATACTGCAGCTATTTCCAAGCCATACTTTCCCAAGTCTTCAGAGATACTTTATATGGAAACCAGAATCAATTATTTTGCTGAAGCCTACCTAAGTGAAGCATTCAACAATTGCTAGGATATACTTGGCCCAATAAAGAAGTATCAACAGCATTCTCTTTACTAGAACTAAACATTTACATGTGTATCTTTTTCATTTCACTTAGCCAGCGAGATTCTCTCTTGCATGCCTTCCTCTCCAACCCTGTGATTTACATTAATAGAAATGTGGATACAGAAAGAAGATGCAACACTTCAAATTACAAAATTGTTTTGACAGCTGAAGTATTGCACTACCTCACTGCTAAAAGATTAATTGAAATAAAACATTCAGAATTTTCTCAGTTAGTGAATGTCTGTAGAAATTCTCTGTATTAGTCAATTTCCAAAGTTATTTCTCATGCATGCATGCATGTAATTTTTCTATACTTCTAGTGTAATTGTAATGTTGGAAAAAATTATTGGAGGGTAAGAGCAAGAGCTGCTCATATTGCTATTCTAAAAGGTTTTGTTGTTGGGATTTTTAGGCAAATAGAATCTTTAAGCAAAGCAATAATTTTACAGGCAGTATGATATATTCCAGGATATTATGAGAATAAGAATACATAAAGTTATAAAAATTACATCCCTCACCCATATTTTATTTCCCAAGGTATAACATTGCATTTAATATGTTTCAAAAATCTACCTCTAGGCAAACTCGTTATTTCAATATATCCATGTGAAGTCAGGTCATGACACAGATTACCAAGATGATATTCATCTGCTGTTGCAAAGGCTGTGCACTGCATCAGATTCTGTGCCAAAGGAATAAAGATTTGAGTTAGGGCAAGGCTGAAGCAAGATGTTAATAAGACAATTGTTTGCCTCAAATTTATTAAGAGAGTGACAATTTTCATTTATGCACTATTCTGTGGTATCACTGCCATGCTGTCCACCTGGTACATATACTAACAAGATTACTTGCTCCCTGTTAAGTGGGAAAGCAAATCACACACTGAGAACAACCCAGGCGACACGAGTTAAGTCGCACCAAAAAACTCTGTGATAGAGCCACAAAGGGAACCCTTCTTCCCTGAATGCCAATCAAATACTTGAACAGTAGAGCTGCACTTGCTGCTGCTCTCCCATCCCACGGCTTATGACATACTCAGCTGATCACTGAAACCAGAGGCAAGACACCCCTGATAGCAGTTTTAACATCCGTGTTTTAAAGATAAATGGAGTTTGACCACCCCAGTCTGTTTATCAAGCAGAAGCTCCAACCACAAAGATCATGTTCTGCCATACACCAAGCTACTCCCAGGGCTGAGCCACTGCAGCAGAGAAGTCACTGACCTTCCAGGCCAGCTGCAGGTGCTGCACATCCACAGCGTCCCTCCCCCGCCCTGAGCTGCATCCTGCACTAACGGCGTGGTCTCCACTGACACCACACTCGAACAGTACACCATGGCCAGTTTCTCCCAATATCCCACAATCTTCAATAACTAAAATGACCTATTCAAAGAAATAACTGGAAAAATTATGCTGACTTGCAACGAGATGTGAGATTTTCTTGACTAATTAAACAAGTCACAACAAACTGATTTGCAAATTCTGCTACTCATTTAAAGTGTATTTCTTTGTTCTGATACCACGTATGACCTACAAAATTGTTTTTCAAGTACAATGTAGTGGAAAATATCCAGAAAGCAATGTCTCACTGTGGATCAATCCGTTCCCAGCTTTTTGTAACTAATACAAATAGGGATGTAACCAACAACAAATGAACAAAAGAATTGTGCTCATCTGCAGGCGTTTAGGCCCACAATACACTTCAACCTAAAACCCAAGTTACATCCTTGCAGCACTCATACACTGTCAAACAGTGAGGCTTGAAGAAGTGTTCTGCTCCCTGGGGGGGGCCTGTCACCAAACATCACAATCACCACCTCACATTTGAACTTTTCTTTCTTAAGGTCAACATTCTATTACCACATCCAAAGCTTTGCTTACACATCATCTTAATTCAGCAGCCACTAGGAGAAAATAAGCTTTCAAAGTAATTATAACATTCAGAAAGCAATTTTGTAGGCATATTCCCACAACTGTGCTAGAAGGCTGAATTAACAGAGGAACAGAACTGTGTTTTCAGTTCCCTTGAAGTTTCATTATCACGATTTCAACTGTATAAATCCATTCTCAATCTCTAAATCACCAGTGCCAATTATACATCTGAATCTGAAGATTCTTCCAAAAAGCTCTGGTTATTTTAAGTACACATGCTCTGTCATGAAACTCTTCTGTCAAGAGTTAAGGGAGCAAATTCTTATCTTGTAGTTAGTATACAATCTGAAAATCTCTATCCTGCTCTGTGCTTCCCACAGTTTATTACTTGGGCTATTCTTCATTTCAAGGCAAATGCACTACAGAATTGACTTTCGGTCTTACAGCTGCAATTTTAGTTTCAATGGCTACAGTTCTCATTTAGTTACAACCAGAAGTTTTCTGCTAAGCTACATGCCTGAAATAGCATTTTGGATATGAACTACTTTCAGGTTTCAGAGTTTTTTTTTTTGTTACAATGTACTGTTTCACTTACATATTTACAAAAATCTTGTTTGATAGAGAACATTCAGTTTAGGCATAACTTGTGATTAAGGCACCTAAATACACATCCGTGGGTGCTCTGAATGTCTAAATTCCCATGATTGTTGGTGGGCCAAAAAATCTAATCAGTGACTCAGCTAATCGTAAATATATGTGTTAAATGGCTGATCAACCTTAATGCCATGCTTTCTGCTACATCACTTTCACCTGCAAACTTCAAAGCCCCCAGAATACAGCACCTGTACTGGTGCTAGAAAGGAACTCGAGCTACTCACCACCCTCTTCCTTTCTGCCTACAGCATTATTGATATTCTATTCAGAGCAGCACACAGGATGGCTGCTCCGAAGGACAGCTAAATACGTTGACAACTCATTTTCTGTATCATCATGCCCTCAACAACTGTACAGGCTCATGGAACCATAACTCTCCTTAGTCCATCTCTTCCACTTTAAGCATACAAAAATTTTTAAGAAAGAAAATCTATAGGATGAACTTTAGTCCTCGTATCACCTCAGGAATCAGTCTTTACATGAAGTCTAGTAAATACTATGTCTTTGCCTGAATTTCAAGCTGTTTCTATGCTAGATGGCTACAGCATGAAGAATTAGCTCAGAGGCTTTTCCTGCCGTCAGACAGTACCAGGTTAACCAAGTAGTGGTACCACTCATGATGGACTGACTAAACCACTTAACTGCTTTCAAGGAACTCCTCTATCTATCCTGAAAAACTGGTTGTACAACAATTTATCACTGCTCAACACTCTGCCTGTAAAAACATATGAAGACCAGTGCTGCAGAGGATGGGAAGGATGTCATTCACCAAGTGCTCTGCAGAAGAAAGGTGTCATCTGTCAGGCCCTCCCAGACAGGAAACACCACAGATCCTCAGGGTTCTCTACCTGAGAACCTCAGGAGCGGGCCTACAACTGCTGTCTCCAGACGCAGGAGAAGAGGGGAAGGAGATGTCCCTAAGGCAATGGCCCTGGCGTTAGGGCCTGCAATACTAGAGGGTTCCTGGCTCTCTTCAAACATGCACAGAAGGCAAGATCAGCCTTTTTTGTGACACCAGGATTTAGAAAAAAATTATAGCATACTGAAAAAAAGCTCCTTCAAAGATTCTCCATTTGTGCTACCTTCTATTAATCTTGTAGAAATCAGCTACATCTATAAGCTACTTCTCTATACTAAATAACTATAAGCACAGGTAAAAAAATGCTGACTCCACTACTGTCAGCCTATAGTCACAGTGACAGCTTGTCTGCACCCCTGCATATCGGAATATATATCTGACAAAACCATATGGGATTTATTAAAAAATAGCAAATGTTTCTGTTAGGTCTGAGTTTATGTAATTTCTGGCCCAGCATTTCGCCATGCAAAAGCTTCCTCAGGAAGTATATTATTATTTCAGTGTATCAGGCAGTATTTTCTCCATTTCTTCACAATGGGAAAAAGTAAAAATAGCACTGCATGTTATTTGCACATACACATGAAAATGTCAAACAAAGAAACTGTTTGCATTCTATGCTGTCATTTCAAAGCCTCAAGAATGTTGTCACTTCACCCAAAACCAAAAAGAATCAAACTCTGAATGCAATGTCATAGCATGACTAAAAAGTTGGAAACATTACATGGTGTTTCAGGACTAATATTTTTCACTTTCCTCTCCCAAAGCAACATGAAAATATGAGTGGGAACTAAGTTGTCTATAACTACCTCTTTATGTTACATTACAGCATACTCCTGCTCATCACACTCATTAGAAGCTTAGATACGAGAAGGCAAGCACTAAAACTTTTCTCTGTTCACATTCAGTAAATCATGTAACAGATATATTTTGCAACGTGGAAGCTATTTCTGAAGGCACAGTGCTTGTGTTATAGTCTCACCTATCATACTATTTTACTAACAACACCCTGGAACTCAGTTTTTTTAGCCTGAGGAGAACAGTAACACATCTGACACCAGGATTTACCATGGAAATCCTACATTTAAGTATACTTAAGGCCTGGCTTGGCTAAGAGCTATCTTAAGGAGATATGGCTACAAATATGCACTGTTCTTCATCGTCGTACCTCACCATATCTAAAACACAGTGTGTTGCTGCATTTGCTCTGTAGACCTTGGAGTCCGATAATCAAGGTGCTATTTCTACACATGGAATGATCTTTCTCAGGTAACACATGTTACACTTCCCACATTCGTTTCCCATCTAAAACTTAATCTGAATATAAACTTTATACTATTTACTTTCACTTTTATTTCTGTTTGAGTGAAGCCATAAAACTGGGTAGATCTGAATAAGCAAGGAAACGTAGGTGAAGTCAAATTATTCTGAAAGCTAGACTTTTTTTCTCAATAGTAAATGTGATTTGAAAGCACTGGTCAAAAGTACTTTTAATGCACTTCACCTTTCCACTTTATAATAACCACTCATCTTCCCTCCACTTTTGTTAGCACATAAAAGTAAACTTCCATTTCACCTTCAAAATACCAGACACGCCAATTTCTGTCAAGCTTGCTTCTATTTGCAAAGCTCCAACACCAGAGTAAATAATGAAGTCCTTCTCACCAAATAAGTCTGTTAATTTCATTAAAATGTTCATCTAAACCCAAATCTGAATGCAAATTGAATTGATGCACTCCCTTAATGTCACATAGACTGTAAATGTTATACTTTACCTCCACGTCTGAGAGTGGCAGGTTCGTTCTGGATGGCTGCTTGGTCCTCGGTGCCTTTGGTGGCCTCTTAACTGGCTGGTTACTGGGTTTGGGGACAATTTTACCAGCTGATACAACCGCATAAAATCTTGATGACGTGTTCCTAAGCTTTTTGATCCGCTCTGTATTGAGCCTGTAGTTTTCCATCATTGTCACACCCAAACATCTCCAGGACGAGAAAAAACCCTCCCCACTTTGATAATAAACATTTCTTCCCAAAGTGGATACAAATCCCTGGAGAAACTGCCGATTCTTGACTTGCACACATTGACTTGTCAACCAAGGGAACGCAGTTTTCAGAGCATACAAATTCCAAGACTTTGCTGTTCTGTGAGCTGTTCTTTCAACTTCATTATCCAGCTTTAATAGTAGACATCCAGTTTTGTTAAAGCTTTGGCATTGGCATACTGTTGTTAAAGCATGGAAAGATCTCATCTGAAGGTGCAGAAGTTTCAGTCTCATTTCTTCCCTCTGAACTGTGTTTAAAACAAACAAAACAATCCATCAACATTTTGGAAAGAAAGAATATTATTTCTCTCTTATCTAAAAGGTGGTCCATACTACTCTTGCATGGGTTAGCACTCCTAAGCACGTGACACTGGTGGGAATAAAAAGATTTTTTCGATCCTATGGAAACACCGTAAGATCAAAACACATCTGTGTGCTTGCAAGAAGTGGTGAAAAAGTAGAACTGGCTGCTGTGTCAATATACAAGCAGGCATTTTTTCCTTCGTCTGCTCATCCTGTGCAGCAGCCTGCACGTTCAGTAACCCCACTGCTTGTGAGCAAGCAGGCACACACCTTAAAGAGGACATCAGACGCTGTGAATCATTGTGATATATAATAAAAACAACAATTAGATTACTACGTGATTGTATGGGAATGTCACCTACAGAGCACACACACTTCTCAGCATCAGCTCCAGCTGCTGTGCCATGAACAGCCGAGCACAGATCCAGCCCCAGCCATCTGTGCTGACCACACTGAGAATGGAGCCGACTCACAGCCTTGCTCCTGCCAGTACATCGTGGTGCAACAGGGACCACCAGGCCTGCCTGCAGAGCCACCGTGCAGCCAGAAACACAACAGTGTCCTTATTCTGGTAGTTCAGACTAAGAGCAACCCTACTATATTTACACTACATTATGTGAGCTAATCAAATAAAAATACTCACAGACAGTAGACTCAGTACCTCAGTCGATGTGTTTCATTGGCTGAAAAAACCCAGTGACAAGTCCCTGCCCTCATCTAGTTTTCTTAATCAAGAACATTTCCCTTATGACACAAAATCCATGCTCAGCAAGTTATTAAGAAAAAGTCATTAAGCTGCCTAGTTCAAAAATCTGCCCATTTCAGAATAATTTTCAAAAACTGAAGGAGGATCTTCAATACCAAAAATACATTTAACGTAACAGTTCAAACAAACATTTTATTTAAAGAGCAAATCGTAGTGTGTGCTGTGGAACAAGCCCTCCATCCTGACATGGATACCTAGATGAACTGATATTTGGCTTAACTTTATATCCTTACATGCTCTTCACTTGTACATTTCTGCCCAATTTAGAAGCCTGTTATTAGCATACTTACTGAGATAAACTATTATTTTCATTTTGGACTTGTTCTGTATTTAAAAAGTGACCCTGTCAAGGACAAGGCATATTTACCTTTTTAAAGGCCTGTTACCTCCTGGATAAAAAAAAGAGCTGACAAACTCAGCAACTGCAGCCCAGGGGGCGGAGAGCCGGGGCAAGGGGAAAAGTCTCTAGCACTGTGTGGTAAACTGCAGAAAGAGACTCACAAAATGGTTTTGCTGGCTTTCCTAGCCAACAAAACCTCATCCCGGATCAGTAACGCCAGGAATGATTTTTCAACTGTACAGGCTTACGGTAAGTTACAAGGAAAGAGAGATCATATAGACTGAATTCCATCCAGGGGCCTGAACGTCAGACCTGTGGCACCAGAGGCACCTAGCTAGAACGAGCGGAACACGGCAATCCAAGAAGAAAGCAGGATGAAGGGCGACCACAACAGGGCAGGAGGCGCCACCTCCGACCAACAGGCTTGGAACTGGGATTTATTTTCCAACGTCTCTTCAGCATACGGCACCCTTTAGCCACGCCCGCTGTCTCCCCGGCCGGGAGGCCCGGCGTGCTGCGGCACAGCCACCGACATGCACGGATAGGGCGGGGCCGCTTCGCCAGCGGGCAGACCGGACCGGCACAGACCGGCCCGCTGGCTCTGCCCTGCCCACGCAGTCCGGATGCCTCCAGACTGCCCCCGGGGCCCGCCAGCCCCGGGTGGCGGGACACTCCGCCCCCTCCCTGCCGTCCTTCGCTCCGAGGCAAACAGCGGCCGCGCCGCCCCCGGCTGCGCCCCTGCGGCAAGCGCAGGGTGAAGGGCGGCAGGGGAGCGAGGGCTCCGCTCCTATTGGCTGAGTGCCGGAGGGGCGGGCACAGCGCGCCTCGGGCGACCAACCGGAAGGCGAGGCTGCCCCGCCCGCGCGGATGGGGCGGTGCCGCCGGGGCCGCCCACGCCACTCACGGGCGCCCCTGGCGGGCGCGGACGGCAGCGCCGCCACCGCGCGGGGGGCTGGGCCCCCC